>JAIUCU010000173.1:0-41392 GCA_020226215.1 Sindora glabra
ATATTTTTAAACATTTATAAGATTTCTAAAAATTCTGCCTCATATTTTTTAAACATTTATACAACTCTGTAAAAAAATCTTATAAATTTAATTATTAAACATTCTTTATTTAAATAAAATTCTAAAACATAAAATAACAATTTATGTATATATTATGAATAAATTTTTTTATAGAAATAAAAATAATGAATTTTCAAACTTTGCAAGTTGAAATATAATAAATAAACGTGCATCATTAAAGTATCAATGTTTGAAAATATTTAAATCCAAAATATGTAATATTAATATTAGAGGTAGAAGGAAAAATAAAAAAATACTACTATTATTTAATTTATTTGAAAAAACTACCTCTTCTCAAATGTATAGCATTCTATCACAATATTATAAATATTTCAATTAAGTTTGTTGAATTAATACTATTATAAAAATTAATAATACATTATAAGGGTAAAATAGTAATTTGACTCAATCCCATTTCCACCCCTCTCAATTTCACCCATTCCAAACAAAATAAATTAATTTCACTTCTATTTCCACCCCCTCCTATTTTCACCAATTCCAAACAGCATAAGTAAAATTACTTCCACCTCCATTTCCTCCCCCTCCATCTCCAGCTCCTTTCATTTCTATTTCCCTCCATTTTCACCTCCAACCAACAAAACATTAGAGATGTTCTTATTTTTTATTTTAAAGATTATTTTGAAATTAAAAAATGACAAATATATTATGTTAGATAAAGTAAATAAAAAAAATTTAATTACAAAATTATTATTAAAAATAAAAATAAATTGAAAAGATATTTAAAATTTGTTATTTTTAAAAGAAAATTTTTTAATAATTTTTAAAAATAATATATCAAGTAAAAATTTTAGAAACAGTAAACAAATCCAATAATTTTATCCTAATTCTTTCTTTTTCTGCTTCTCATCTGATGTGTTTATCATTACAATAATATTTCATAACCTGTAGATAAAAAATGATAAATTTAATTTTAATAAAATATTTTATATTTCACTTTATAAAATTTTAAATAGTTAAAAAATATTTTTTTTAAAGAATGATTTTGAAGTTTAATAATATCATCTGAAAAATCGGAGAGAAAGACATTCACAAGTAGAAAAAGGGTGAAAATGAATCTTCTTCCATTTGGGTCACGAGATGATATAAGGCGGGATAAAAATTCATAGAGAAATTTCAAGTGGATCCACATTAATTTTGCTCTCTCCTCTGATGGAGAGAACATCGGAAAGAAATTGCATTAAAAATTAAACATACTTATTTTATAATAATACTAAATTATAGTACGTGTGATGTATAAGTTGCAATTTTACATAATCAACAATTAATATTACAGTGAATGTATTAATTAACAATTTTATATTATCAATAATATATAATTAATTATCCCTTAAAAGAATATAAAATTATATTTACATTTAACAGTTCACAAGTTTTGAAATGCTTCCTTCAATACAATATTAGTTGTGATATTAGAATTATTAGTTACTGTAATACAATATTCATTAAGAAGATATTGATTCTATAAATATGACTCCTTGTACTATAGTATTATTAAAAAAATGATAAATTAATATGTGATGAGTTAAAAAAATAAAATTTATCATAATATAAGATAAGGAATATCACAATTAATATATAATATAGAAATTTTCACTTTTACTTTAAAATTTTCTGTTTATAAACCACGCAATATTTGATCTACGATAAATACCTACATTTAACATTTTCATGCAGTTCACGTATAATAAAATGAAATAAATTCTATAAAAAGTAAAGACTTGGAATTTTGATGTAAAAATTTTAGTAATTTTATTACTTTCAATTGATTTATTTTATTAATTATTGTAATAATTATTATTTTCTATAATCAATTTTATTAATTTATCCCATATTTAATAATTTAATAATATTCTCAATTATGATTTTTTAAATAAAAATTGTTGATTATTATTTATAGAGTTAAAAAGACAATCAATTAATTTAAGCATAGAGGGGACATTGTTAAATCAACAATGCCACACACACATATATATATATATATATATATATATATATATATGTGCGCGTGCATGCGTAATGATATCCAAATATTCTTTTTTATGTCCATTACTATTGTTTACAAATTAAACACTAGTTATTAAATAATATAAATATAATATGATATACTCGATTTGATGATATAAATCTTTTGAATAAATTAAAATTTTAATATAAATTATATTAATTGAATTATACAATTGCATGTTCTATTTTTAAATGAAATTATTTGAATATTGAGATTAATTTTTTAAGATTTTGTTACTATTTCTATTTGATTGCATTTTTTGTGTACTTTTATAATTTATAATTTAAAAATTAATATCAAAATATAAAATAAAATATTTTTATTATAAAAATATTTTAAATAAGCCAAACATTAAATTATTTAATTATTATTCTATTCATAACTCTTATATTTTATTTAAAAAATTATCATTAATAAGTATAAATATATAATTTTAAAATGATTACGATAAAATAAATTTCCACATTCTTATAATTTTTCTTTCATTATATACATATATATATACACACACACACTTTCTTTTTAAATAATCAACGCCTGTCCCCGGCACGGGATTAAATTTTAATCGATAGATAGATTTTTAAAAATGTACGGAAGTACCATATCCTCACAAAATCAGACGGGGTCACTTTCTTTTTGTTATGGGTGGGAGACTTGCCTCTTGCTGTCCTGTGGCTCTTTTTGAAGTCCTTCGCCATGTGAAGCCAATGTTACCTTATCTTCCTCTCTTAATTAGCACTCCCCTTAAAACAACGGGGAAAAAATAGATAAAAAAAATGACATTTGCATGATGAAATAAAAATGATTAATATTTAAAAAATAAAAACTATATAATAACCATGTTACTTACACATATTAAAAATTTTAAAATATAAGATATATTTTAAAAGATGAAATACAACGTCATAACATTTATGATGAAATCAAAAATTTTAAAAATAAGAATAAATTTAAAAATAATTTATAATTTATAATTATTTAATTGGTTAATTTTTTAAGAATTATAATATTATTCTTTACATTTTAAAGAACATTTAATATTTTAAATAATTTTCATTTAAAACTATAATATTGTACTTTATCTCATCTAACATTTTAAAGTAGCATAATTTTAAATAAATAGAATCAACGTTACTGTACATTCGACCAGCTTTACACTTCGTTCAAGTTCTAGTCGGTGCTCACTATAGAACATAGGGATCTTAATCTATTATAATTATTTGGGAGAAAAACACAAATGACCATAGATACTTACTGGAGATACTTTTTAATCTCAATACAATTATTCAAGATGTACCATACTGTAACATCTCGATCCTTCCTATTGAAGTAAAAAATAATCTTCTTCCCTACTGGTCAACATTGGGATCAAAACATCGACAATGCTTTTCTTGTTTGACTAGATGCTACATCTTGATTTCTATCAGGCCGGTTGAATCTAGTTTCCATTCCTTCCAAGTACATAGAGAAAAATGTTAATGCCTTGTTAACAATATACCCTTCTACAATTAAACCCTTCAGTGGAGCGCGATTTTGAACATAATCCTTCAACTTTTTTATATCTCTCGTATGGATATATCCATTAAAATGAACGAGTCTGCCTTCCAATGCTTCATCTGGCAAATGTATCATTAAGTGAACCATTATGTTAAAAAATGCTGGAGGATATATCCTCTCAAGCTTGCATAAAATAATGATAACATCTTGTTTGGCTTGCAGAATATCCTTCCTATTGAGAGTTTTAGTACATATTTGATTGAAGAAGTTGCATAACTCAACAAATGGATGTGATAATTCCTCTAGCAAAAAAGCTTGAATTCCTAGTCCTAATAATATTTGCATAATAACATGATAGTCATGTGATTTTAGCCCCTTCAACTTCATATCACGATCTGTGACATTCTTTCAGGGACTCCTAACAAACCTATTTGGAATTTTCACATTCTTTATATATTAGCAAAATCATCTTCATTCTTCCTAGTTAAGCGTATATGCAGCATACGACTTGAAAAGTTGATCCCTCTGCTCATATAGATGTAAGTTGGGACTTATCTTCATGTTTGTCAAATCTCATCTTGCATTATACGTACCTTTTATTTTGTGCTCAATATCTAATAATGTATGCAGAATGCTATCACATACATTCTTCTTAACATGCATCACATCAATATTATGTCTTAAGTTCATTGTTAGCCAATATAGGAGATCAAAAAATATACTTCTCTTACTCTAATTAAGTTCATCAGCACCCTCTTTCGCTTTAAACCACCAAATTAAGCATGTTTTCCATGAAGTCTCTGTGCCACCTTTTCAATTGATTCATGATAATGTTATTGGTAAGAGGATGAGGAGGGGCTCCTGTCTCCAACCTCCCATTGAATTCTTTCTTGTTTCTCCATTTGTGACTTCTTGAAAGCCAATGATGATGACTAACACAAGCTATTTTTCCTCTAACTTGAATTGATGGAGTATTCAGATTACATGTAGGACATGCTTTGTATCCTTGTTTGCTTCACCCAGATAGACTACTTCGAGCAGAAAAATCATTTATAGTCCATAGCAAAACTGCCCGCATGTTGAACATTGTATTTGTATTTATATCTCGAGTTTCAACTCCTCTTTCCTAAAGATGCCTCAACTTTTCTATGACTAGTTGTAAGAAGACATCAATATCTTTGCCTAGCAATTACAGACTTGGATTAATAGGGTCAACATGAAAAAAGACTGATTTATGCATACCCATGGTGGCAAGTTATAAGTGGTCATCACCACTGGCTATATGCTGTAGGACAGGTTCCTATCACTAAAAAGATTAAATCTATCTGCACTTAAACCCAACCTAACATTTCGTGGGTTAATGGAGAAATTAGGATACCTCTTATCGAACTCCTGCTAGGCTTTTCCATCAACGGGATGTCGCATTACACCTTCCTTTTTTAACTTTCCAGTGTGATGCCATATCATATTCTTTGAGTATGGCTCAACCCATACAAATGTTTTAACTAAGGAGATAATAGAAAATATCAAACCACTTTTTAAGGCACTTTCTTTCCTTTTGTATTTTTATCTACCAATCAGCTCTCCCTACAAATTAGATAATTATCCTCGGAAGCATGTTCTTTTTAGAAAAGTACGTAGTCATGTTTGCACACATGGATTGATTCATACCCCAATCCTAACTTGTTAAGCCATTTCCTTGTACTATAGTACGATTCGAGCAATTTATTTATCGTTTGGAAGTGCCTCTTTTAACAACGCAGAAGAGCATCAAATGACTTATTTGTCCACTTATGCAGAATCTTCAAATGCATGAGTTTCACCAGAAAGTTCAAGGCTGAAAATGTTGTGCATCCTGGATATAATTTTATTTCTACTTGCTTGAATAGGTTATTGCAACTACTATAATTTGTTCAAATGTCTCCGTCAGGTGCATTCTCACTCCTTTCCATATCATTGTGAACATCATCCTCAGGTACATTAGGGCCGATAAAATCCTGTATAATATCCGTCAGCTCATCTCTATTGTTAGGATATGCCCCTTAAATTCCTCTAGAAGTCGAAACATCTGCTTCACCATGGTGTATCCAATTTATGTATAATGGATGAAATCCATTATCTATAATATGTGCCTCCAATGTTGGTAATGTTTGGACTATTAATTCACACACTTTTTGCATGGGCATCTCACCAAACCCCTTTCATTAACAAAGTTTTTAGCTTTTTGAATAAATGTCACTACACCATTCTAATACTCATTCGACAAGCGATTTGGTAGATGCATCCAACTTTTATCTACAAACATTATATCACTAAATAGGAAGAAAATAGCTTTAGGTGGAATAAAATGTTGTGATTAATAATTGAAATTTACCCTAAATAAATCGTATCATTCCAACTTTGAAGGGTAAGGTCCTATCCCATTTGAGATATTTCTGTAGTTATGATTTTTTCCAATTTATCCACGCTCATCATTTGTTCGCGCAGAAATTTTGGCAACACCAAGTGTGTAAACTATACGTCCAACTTTTCAAGATAATTCAAGGGTTGGTTGATGTATAGAGAAAACTAACCCTTGAATAGGTCTAAGCTTATAATGCAAATGCAGTTCTATTTAAAATTATTGTAAAAATATATCTACAATAATTAAAAATAAAGATACGACATTTTATGAGAATCATTATTTAAGTATCTTATTACTTGTATTATTAATTTTTTTAAATATCCATAACAATTGTTATGTTTCACAATAAATTTGTGGGAATTCAAAAGTGTAACCTGCTCTACTATATTTATAAGGTGCATAATTCAACTTCTCTAGAGAGACATACATTTTATAAGTACTTGTAAATTATCAAACAAGGAAAAATTTTAAATTTCTATTATTGTAAGGTCATTTTGATTATTTTGTTAGGAAGTCTTTTCATAAGAAATATTATATATATTTTTATACGAGTGTAATATGTCACAGATTATTATAACTAAATAATAACATTTATCATTAAAGTTTCTACTCATAAAATAGGAAATCATTGTTTGTCAATATTTCTTTTAATCTAATACTAAACAAATTAAATAATTTTTTCATCATTTCAATATTTTATAATTCTATTTTTTGCATTTAAATTTTAGCAAATTATGAGAAGCTTTAGAGTAAATAACACCAAATTAATATCCAAGAGATTATAGTGTTAGTAGATTGGGCTTAAAAAATATTTCACCGTACATTTATTGTAAATTTCATAAGTTATTCATTATTGTAATGTATTGTAATTTTAGCTATTAGAATTATGTACATAACATATATTTTCTAAAATAATTAAGAAACGTTTCATAATCTTCAAAAATTATATTCCTTATTTTCAAAATTAATTTTTAATCCAAGAAAAAAATTAGATTACATAGCTATTGAAATTGTAACTAAAAAAATAATCCACTTAGTTACAAAATTGACATTGAAAATAACAAAATATAATTCAAAAAATATATAAGTATTGTTTATTTGATTTTGTTCAGGGTCTAGCTTTAAAAAATAATTTTAATAAATAAATTTTGAAAATTTGTCATCTATAAATTTCATTATTTTTAAAAGTAAAAAGTAAATTTAATTTATCCATAAAGGGGGTGATTTTCATGTGACCTTAAGTTTAATTGACTTTTTCTTTCTATGTAATGTAGATAGTATAATTTAGATTGTTAGGTTTGATTTTCATATGGTCTCAAGTTTAATTGAAATTTTCTTATTATGTGGTGTAAATAGTATAATTTGAATTGTTAAGTTACAATTTCAATTTCAATTTTAATTGAGAAAGAGATTATATTATTATAATCTCTTATTTTCTATGCTATCTTTACATACTTATTCTAATTCCCTATGTTACATTATTTCAACAAAACTAATAATTTTGAAAATTTCTAAATTACATCATAAATTTTAGATTTTATGGATAAAATATCATAACAACTCTATTTTACATTAATCTAATTGAATAATCTACACATATATCATATAATACAAAGTTATAATTTAAGGGATACATAATAATAACAAAATTTATTTTTACAAATTTTATGCTAAGATAAATTTACATAAACAAATTTAATATTTACAACATGCAAAACTAAATAACACGGAGTTCCATATTAAATTAAATATACTATCAATTCTATTAATTCATTGCAAACTATTAATCCTATAAATAACATTTTACAATAAAAATATTATAAATTTTAATTCACACAATTCAATGACAAAAATCTACTGATCAAATATACTTTGAATACTCCCCATGAACAATGATGAGTGCTAATAATAACTAACAAATTAAAATATGGAATATAAAAAATTAATACACATCAACATATGTAAAAAATAAATATACTAAATTATAAAAAATTTATAAGAGATACTTACCTTAAGTCCACTGCTTCTCCTTTGTAATCGTGCCAATGAAAGGCAAGGAGGCACTGATGGTATATATAGATAGACTCTTCAGCGATGATAAAAAACCTTGATTGCCGCTGACGAGTCATTAGTGAAAAGTTGACCTTTAGCGACGACAATATTGTCGCTGAAAGCCTTCTTTTTTTACAACACTGACCTTTAGTGATGGCATTTGTCATCGCTGAAAGGTCAACCTTTCATCGATGACATATGTCGTCGGTGAAAGGTTGACCTTTCAGCGATGACAAATGTTGTCACTAAAGAGTCAATGTTCCCACCGAAATTTTTTCAAGTTCTTTAGTGACGACAAATGTTATCGCTAATGCCTTATTTTTTCCCACCACACTTTTTTGACTCCCTCCAAAAGTCATTTAAACTTCACCAACGACAATGTTGTTGGAAATACTTTTAATGACGATCGAATTTTTGTCATTGCTAAAAGTGTTGTCGTTATTGCTTTTTTTTCTTGTAGTGGTCCAAGTTTTAATATGTGTAGACCATGGTCTTGTGGATGGGATTCATGAATTTTTTTTAATTTTAAGTTAAAGATAATAATTATAAATTCAAATATTGCACATTCAATATATTCTTAATCCATATTAATAATTCAAAATTAAATAAATTGTCATATTTCTCTCTCTATTTTTTACTATTTTAAACTTTGTATATAAAAGATAATTTTAAAAAATTTATTAAAAATGAATAAATTAAACTACTTTTTTTAATATTTATAAAATTAATTAATTACAATAAATAAAAAAGAATAGAGGAAATAACTAATGCAATAAGTCAAATTAGAGTTAAAAGAACACATTATGACTTGTCAATGAACTTATCAAGTAATTTCTAAAAGGAATATTAATGATGGAGCCCATTCGTGATTAATTTTTGATATGAATTCCACAACTTTGACTTGTAATGTAAATTTTGCGTTTTCGCGTTGTACTCAGTTTTGTTAGGTGGGCTGTTAGATGATGCCCTTTCATTGTGAAACCAACGACCAAAGAGTCTCGCTGCTCACGCTCATATGAATCACATTTCTCGGTCTTATTCTTCCATATAATATGATAAAAACACCTATCATTTCTTATTTTTCAAAAGCAGGCCTCAAGCCAATCAGGTGCAAGAGATACTAACTTGACTATCCCAAACGGTTGCCCGTTAAATAGGATGGCTAACATATAGAAGAATTCTTATGCGTTATCATGGAGAGTTCGATCCATTTAATTGATCGAACCGTTCCTATTTGTGTCCCCACCCCAATGAGAGAGTGTGATCCAGCGTGTGCTCTTCTGGAACTGACACATGCTTTTGAAAATTTAAGAACATTATGTAAAAAAAAGTATTATAAATATTGAAAATGAAATTTGAAATTAAATTTTTGATATTTTATGTTTATTAAATTAAACTTTATAAATTTATTGTGTTATATTTTATTTAATGATACCCTTAAATTTATATTCATAATTTAATTTTAAATCTTATTTTTGATACATATAACATTACAATCATAAAAATCATTACCTCAAAGCATTTTGCATTAAGACTTTTGAATATAACATTACTCATAATACAAAAATTATTAAAATTCCTACTAAACACTTTGTAACTTCCATATTTTTTCCTGTTCTTTTTTTTATTTTATATATCATCAAAGGCATTCTCCATCTTGTATTATTAATTTAGAAGACAAAAAATATGGCATATAGCGTAATTGTACTTTGTGGCTGCATTACAACGCCTTATGGCGACACATACCTTTATTATTTATTAGAAAGCAAAAAATCAACAATAAGACTTAATATTCAAAAAGCATGTAAGTGATGATGACAAATTGATTACCTAATCTTTTCACTTACATGAAACATGGGACTCTTGGTAAGAACGCAGGCCTTGACTTTATATATCCATCCCATCTTTGCAAGAATCTATAACTCAACTTCAACAACTTATTCTCCATTAACACACATGGCTTTGTTCTCCATCTCCAATATCTCCATGTTGATGATGCTGCTACTTCTGAAGTTATGGGACGCCTTTTCCTTGTTCCATATTGTTAGTGCCAGTGCCATTATATCCACATCTAATTCATTGTCCGTAGACGAAGAAGCAAAAGCTTTAGGCAGATGGCCTTGGTTCTTTGGCTGCAATATATCAGACCGATGCCGATGGGGTATTATCACATGCAATGAAGTCGGAAGCATTACGAAGGTTTCAAATTCCTATGAGCAATGGGAAGCACAGCATATTTACCTAAGGGACCTCAACTTGACATCATTTCCCAACTTAGTTTCGCTGGATCTCCCTGGAATGGGACTGTTGGGAGAAATCCCTGAAGAGATAGGTGCTCTGTCAAAGCTCAACACTCTCTGGCTGCCGAACAATAATCTTTCAGGTGTGTTACCTATTTCAATTGCCAACCTTACTCAACTTGAATGGCTTGTCATTTATAATAATTCTATTAGCGGAGAGATCCCTCACCACTTGTGCAGATTGACTAACCTCCGATGGTTATCGTTAAGTGCAAACAATATTCAGGGGTCCATCCCTTCTTGTTTGGAAACCATGACCAATCTCACAGCTTTGCTTCTACTCTCAAACCAGTTTACTGGTGAATTGCCTACCACTCTCTCAAATCTCGCACAACTTGAATTTCTATACTTGAATAACAACACTTTCAACGGATCTATTACCAATCTCACCATTTTGAACTTATCCTCTAACAACCTTACTGGTGAATTACCAATCACACTCAAAGGATTGACAAATTTGATATCCATGAACTTTAGTTTTAATAATCTTATTGGTTCAATTCCTCCTAAATTAGGAAGTTTGGAGATGTTGGAAACAATGGATTTTAGTCATAACTCGTTGGTTGGGCCAATTCCTACACAAATAAGCAAGTTAAAGTACATAACCAATATATGCCTTACCAATAACAGCATATGTGGTAGCATTCCACCTGAAATTGGCCAGCTTAGCAATCTTCAAACTCTAGACCTTTCCTACAATAAGCTTAATGAAAGCATTCCTGCAGAACTTGGCAACCTTCCATATATTAAAACCTTTAACTTAAGCCACAATACAATCAATGGAAAAATACCTTCGCATTTGGGATCCTTACCAGTTCCAACTTATTTGGATTTCAGCTACAACAATCTTAGTGAAAGTATACCAGTAGAACTTGAAAAACAAGTTGAAATGAATTTATCATATAATTCTCTTACTGGTTCAGTTTCCACACAAATGTATTGTTGTCTTACTAGAGATGCTTTCATTAGTAACGAGAAAATAATTTTTCCAAAAAAGAAAAATTGTTGTTCTTACCAGTCTTGCCTTGTTACAAGAGTAGTCTCATCTTGCGCCAAGGCTAGCAGGTACATGGTGATTGTTCTTCCTATCATCGGTGTCCTACTTTCCTTTTTTATTAGGGTTTTGCTCTTTTATCAATTTGGGTGCAAGAAAACTAAATTTGCAGAAAAAGGATTGAAGAATGGAGACTTGTTCTCAATATGGAACTTCGATGGTAAAATTGCATATGAAGATATCATAGAAGCAATAGAAGACTTTGACTTCAAGTATTGCATTGGAATGGGTGGTTATGGTAGTGTCTACAAGGCGCAACTTCCAAGTGGTAAAATTGTTGCATTGAAGAAGCTTCACAAAATTGAATCTCAAGACCCAGTTTTTAACAAGAGTTTCCATAATGAAGTGAGGATGTTGACACAAATTTGTCACAAGAACATTGTGAAGCTTCATGAATTTTGTTTGCGTAATTGATGCATGTTTCTCATATATGAATACATGGAAGGAGGAAGTTTACTTTGGGTGTTGAGTAATAATGTTGAAGCTAAAGAGTTGGACTGGAGTAAAAGGGTGAGTATCATTAAAGGAATAGCAATGCTTTGTCATATATGGATCATGATTGTGTCCCCAAAAATTATTATGTTGAAAGATGTCTTGGATTCACGTCTCCATGCCCCCTTTTTTAGAAAAGACGCACAAAATATTGTTGTTGTCATAACACTAGCATTAGCATGCATACGTTCCACTCCAAAATCCAGGCCTTCAATGCAGCAAGTTGCTGAAGAACTCATGGATTCCAAGTCATCTCTATATGTGCCATTGGATGATATTTCAATCCAACAATTGATGAAGGAAGAAATATTTACTTTAAGAAACATAAAAGTATAAATGTGTGTATGATTTATGAATGGTTTGTGATAACATTTATTGAAATTGTCATTATTGCAAATAATTATGTCATGTAAAATTTGTTATCCTAAATAGTTATGTCAAGAAAAATTTGTTATAGATTGAGATCTTTGATCGTCCTATGCTTAAATAAAGGCTCATGTTTCTATTTAGATGTTACAATCTTTCACTAATTATCGTGATATTTTGCATTTTGATTGAACGAGTTATTTCCTTTAGTCTAATGTAAGAATTGTGCAAGTTATTAAAGTATCATTTTGCTTGTGCAATTCTATTTCAAACCAACTACAATGCTCATTTTTCCCAATTATTATCTGATGGATTGGCTAATTAATTAGAATTCTGAAGTTATGAATACATATGTATGTATGGATATATATATGTAACTCCTTGATATCTATCTAATGAATTCAAATTCAAATTTAAAAGCTTACATTAACATAGATAGTAATGGCAAGATCAAGAATATTATTTTCGACTTTCAATTTCATAAGAGATTTTATTTAAAAGACTATCAGTTAATCTATATTTAGCTTTTAGTCACTTAAAAATGAAGATGAGAAAAAATTAAATTCATATATGTTCATAATTTAGGTTGATATTTACATGGAGAATCTCAAATGCATTTCTTTAATATCATAATTGAAATTTTAGTTACAAAACACAAGCAATAAAATTCTGCTAATTCTTAAAGAAACTATTCATTTTAAAATAGTATAAATTTTTCAAAAAAAATGATTGCTAATGAGTACAAATCTGGAATTCAAATTTGAGTATGAAAGAGAAGATACAATAAATCCAAAATTGTTTTCAAGAATGCCTTAAAATAATTAAGTTCTCGTAGATGAGAAATTATGAGCAACAAAAACAATAAAATCCACAATATATCAAAAAGAAATTGGATGTCTACTAGGCCATGATTCTATCTTTTGGAAATACATGACTGGCATTACACCATCAAAACCTTCTGTCAGTATCACGTTGTTGTCAGAAATGTAAAGCTTCATACCTTCTGAAATAAAGATCAAAAGGCTTCTCTTGTACCTCGAACATCTTGCAAGAAACCAGAAGTTGTAACATGAAAATAGTCACGTTTATCAAATTTTATAATACCTTCCAAAGCTTTTCTGCCACCTAGGAAGATCAAAACAATGACATCTCTCCTCACACCTGCAAAAACAAGGAAAGAAAAAGAGCAAGAATCGGATATAAAATCAAGTACACAGAAATAAGAAGTCAAAGTTTTGAGAACCGCCATCATAAAATTTAAGAAGCATATGAAGATTTATTTACAATCATGCTATCTTAGTTCTTAAATAAGAATAAATCATCTTCAATCGTGTAAAATGCTTCAAGAAGAAGTATGATTTCCTTTCAAGAATTTCCGATGAGGATTTATTTATTGCGACTTTGGATGAGTCTTCGGTATGCTTGTTTAATTCTATACCACAACGTTTGTACCATTTTGGACCCTTCGCTTGCATAAGAAAGAGGTCAGCCCAACCCATGTTGGAAAGCTCAGTTGGGCTCCACAGTTGACCGTAATACATATTCTGTATAAAACAGTGTAAATTTCTCTTGTTTGTCATTCGTTTTATATTACAGACCGACATAGACCCAACTAGGGCTATCGAATCATAAATCATATCATAAATCAAAAGATATATATTATAAATTATGATTGAATGGAATCAAGAAACAGTAAGATTCATGATTCAACTGAAAATAGCATAATTTAATATATGATAATGTAAAGTAAAAAGCTACATGGAGACCAAAGAATCATAATACTAAACCTAGAAAAACACTTCTTTCAATATAAAAAGTTCAAAAAAAATTTAGGACGGTACTATGGTACACTATTAATATAGTAGTATATCGATACATGTTAAATTTTATTGCATATTAAATTTATTAATATAGTAGTATACCGATACATGTTAAATTTTATTGCATATTAAATTTACATTTTTTGAAAGTCAAATCTAATTGCTAGATAATAACAAATCAATGGTCAAATATAGTGTACTACTGCATTAGTGATGTATTATAGAATTTTTTAAATCTTTATTATTATGAAGATTCAATATTCAAAATAGTAAAAGAACCATCATCATTGACCACTCAAAATTCTAAAAATAAAAAAATCAAGTAGCTTCCAAAGAAACGAAAAAAGTCATAAATATGTAATATGATAAGGCCCATATTAGGACATAGGAGGTATTAGGTCTCAAGATAATAGTTGGGCTTCAAAATAATTAGAATAAGATTTTAGAACAAGAATACAATGGAGAGGAATTCATCGGGTCTAAATAGATTTTTTTGTGCTATATATCCAAACAAAAGGGGGTGGGTTTGTTTTAAAATGTTTTGCTTGTTTGGGTCAAAATCTATAGAACAAAGTTTGGATTGATTAACTCAACAAATAAAAACTATACATTAAGCAATCTCAAATTGAATTACTTTTACCAAGCCTAATCGCTATAATACCAGTTCCAATTTTAGTCCTAAATTGACTTTTATCATGAGGTTCTAGATGAATTTTACAACCTATTATGCTTTATTATTATTGTTATTATTACATCACTTGTTATTTATTATCAGATTCAAATTATTAGTTAATTAAAATCAATTATTATTGTATATAACTATAATAGTAAGAAAATAACTCAAGGTATAACAATTTGTAATATGAAAAATTCCTGAATAGAAGAATAATTAAAGGTCATGGGACCTAGCAAAAAAATTTAGTATGAATTAAAATGGATACAAATATTTTGCTATTTAATGTGATTTTGAGATCTAAGAAAATGCTAGATAACTGGAGGAGGAGCATTTTTGTGCTTATACATAAGAATAAAGGAGATATCCAAAATTGTGCAAACTATTGAGGGGCAAAACTTATAAGCCACTTTATGAAATTATAAAAAGAAATGATTAAGCACAGATTAAGAAATGAAACTAGGATTGCAGAGAATCAATTTGGATTTTTGTTAGGAAGGTCTATAACAAAGGTTATTTTTCTTCTATAAAGTTTAATGGAAAGATATCAAAGTAAAGAAAGAGACTTGCATATAATTTTTATTGGCTTGGAAAAAACTTATGATTGAATACCAAGAGAAGTGTTATAGAAGGCTATAGAAAAGAAAGGAGTTTGTGTAGCATATATCTGATATATAAAGGACATGTATGATGGAGTAATTACAAGTGCATGAACTCTTTGAGGTAAAACAAAAGACTTTCCTGTAAGGATAGGTTTACATTAAGGTTCAACTTTGAGTCTTTACTTGTTTATTATAGTCTTAGATGTTCTTACCAAGGACATACAATAGACTATCCTTAAATGAATGCAACTTGTGGATAATATAGTTTTGATTAAGGAATCAAGGAAAGAGGTTAACTATAAACTTGAGCTTCGGAGACGGGGATTGGAATTAAAAGATTTTTGCTTGAATAGGAGAAAAACAAAGTACATGTATTGCAAATTTAATAAGAAGTAAGATAAAAATGATTTGGAGGTAAGAATTGGAAAGCATATGATACCATAATTGTCTAAATTTTAGTATCTAGGATCAATATTATAAAGCAATGGAGAATTTGATAGAGATGTCAGACATAGGATACAACATGGATGGTTAAAATGAAGAAAAATATCAGGGGTTGTCTGTAACTACAAAATGCATACTAAGCTTAAAATGAAGTTTTATTGGACTACTATATAACTAGCTATGCTTTATGGTAGTGAATGTTAGATTTTGAAGGGATAATAAGAGCAAAAAATAGGGGTATTAGAAATAAGAATGTTAAGATAGATGTGTGGTCACATAAGATACAGAATGAATGCATACAAGGGAATATTGGCATGCTACCTATTGAGGAGAGGATGATAAAAAATTGGTTAAGGTGGTTTAAACATATGCAAAGAAAGCCACAAGAGGCATTATTGAGAGAAGTCAATCACATAATCTTTTACGTTGTGAAAAGTGTAAATGTAGGCCAAAAAGGACACTTGAGAAAATTATAAAAAGGAATTTCTTGGTAAATAATAATCCTAAAAATCTAGTTTCAAATAGAGTTTAATAGCATTGTACAATTTATATAGCCGACCTCAGTTAGTAGGATAAGACTTTATTATTATTGTTGTAGTTATTCTTCAAAAGTTAAAGTTTTTATATGGATTTAAATTTAATTTATTATTTATATTATTTTATTATTATATTAATAAAAAATTATTATAATTTTTTACTATTAATAAAAAATTCTTATTTGCTATTTTTTAATGTTGTGTTATAGTGTAAAACTTTTTATGCTATTAGTATATTAAATTTAAACCTTTTTATATTTACAATACTTAGAATGTATTTGATAACATTGAAATTTTTAGCGTTGAATATATTAAATTTAGAATTTATGGCATTTGAAATAATATTAATCTTCAACATCGAATTGATTTTAATTGTTTGAAATTTTAATGGGCTAAATAATGAAAATATTTAATATTTCATGATTATCCTTAAAGGATAAAATAAATAAATTGATATATATATATATATATATATATATATATATATATATATATATATATATATATATAGTATGTATGTAAGGTTATTGAATTGTTAGCTTATGAATAAATGTTATGATAAATAATTATCATAGCCGATTGTAAAACAATAAAAGAACAAGGAGCTATCTATCTCATAAGGATTATTATAAAGTCGTACACGTTCCGGCCCAACCAATTCAGCATTTGGGTGCTTTTCTTCGTATTCTACTGTGATAAATCAAATGCGCTAAACAAAAATCTCAGCCTGAGTTGGTTCAGTTCATCGCTGAAAGTTAATTTCCAAACCCAGCCTTGAAGTCTCTACAAATTTACATACATTTTACATAATATTTTGCATATCATTATAGGGTAGAACAAAATTGTTAATTTTATAAACATTATAATGAAAAAAAAATTCATATATTGATCCACTCATCCAAAATTAAGAGTCATAAATATACTGGAAGGAGCATCCTCCTCATATCAGAAGTGAAACTCTTCCTTATACTTCCTTAAGTTTTTTCCAAAAATTTGTACTATAATCTTGCAACTTTAATGAAAATTGTTTATGCTTCTACAATTTTCTGTTCATAGAACTATATTTTTATATAAAAATGGAAGATTTTCAATAAATTTGGTGTTCCAAATTTTTTTTTTTGTAATTACTATGTATAAAATTCATATAAAATTATACTCTTTTATTGAAAAAATGTAACTTTTGACATAGAAAATTTTTGTTTTATAGAAAAAATAACGTTTTATATTAGCTCATAATTTGTTTTAATTTTGACATATTTATTGTCGAATTTTAATTCCCCCAGCGATATATGATTAAAGTTGTAGACTTGCAGTGGTTCATGCAGATTCCTTAGCTTGATTTCATGACATCTTAAGGGAAGCAAACAAATCAAGTTAAATCAAATATTTATATGTTTAAATTTGAACTCGTTAAAAATGAAAGAGCTCAAATTGGAATAGAACATAATTAAATTTAAATAATTTGAACTTGAATTCCAACCTAACTCAAGCACAAACTTATTCAAGTAATATATTATTAGGTCCAAAATTTTTTATCAAACTTGAAATATTTGAATTTTAATTTGAATTTATACAATCTTACTCAAATAATTTTTTATTTTATATAAACTTTATTTTTTTTCATAAAAAAGTTAGACATCAATTTTTTTTATCTCATTTTACTTATCAAAATAATTTTTTCTATAATAATCAAATTCTTTAAAACATCAATGCAATTATAGCACAATAGCAACAATTATATTTAGCAAAAAGTAATATTTACTAAAAAGTTAATTACTTCAACTAAAATATCATACTTCTTTATGTAGCCTCAACAATTATAGAATGATTGATTTTTTGATATATCATATTATTTATATATAATATAAAAATAAAAATATATTTTTATTATTAACTTGTTTAAGCTCGCAAATAATTCAAACTGAATAGTATGATGCTCAATCTCAACTTATATATTATTCAAGTTAAGTATATTTAGGTTTGACTCGTTAAAATTTGAACTCAAATCAATTTACAAATTGATCTCAAATGGTTTATGAATAACTTAACTCATCCTCATCCCTACTTAGATATAAAAAATCAGCATATAACAAGAAAGAAATTATGTTGGCATTATTTTTATTCGGTCTTTCTTTCATTATCTTCCTTTTGCATTTATTAATTGTTGAATAATATATTATCCTTTTTTTAGTAATTAATCTAGTATGTGTTGTTAGGAAATTGAATTTGTCCTTTTTTTTGGGGTAACTATTAAATATTTTGAAAAAATTATATCTTTTTGATTGATTACTAAGTACGGTATAATTTAACTACTAATGGATTTTCTAAAGGCAAACTAATTGAGATGTCCTACATAGGCAACCAAAAATTACCAAATAGAAGTATATGATAGAATTAATCTATAGAGCACACTTTGGAGTTTAAGTTCAATTTTCTAGAATTCAAAGCCAAAGCAAGTGAACCTAATTGAGTTAGAGAGAATATATCTTCAACTATTTGGAAGTCAAGGCATGACATTTAATGTAATTTTTGAGACATGAGGAGATTATCCATGGACTAGTAATAAATAGATTCTTGCTATTTTTCATTTTATCTAAATGGCACGAAAACATCACACTTATAATATAGTTTAGCTACTTAGGCTACTTAATTAGGTTTGTTGTCATAGGACAAGCGCTTGGATCCAATCCTAATAGGACTATAGTATAATGAATTGGGCCCTTTCAATTAGTTTGGACTTGTTATGAATTGGATTGATTAGATTAAGCGAATCGAGACACTTCAAATTTGTATCAATTATCATGTTTAAGTAAAGAAATTGCACCCAAACTTATAAAGGAGCAACATAATAAGAAATATGATCATTTAGTTTTGGCACGAGCTATTAGACAAAGCTTGTCTAATCATTAGTAATGCCAAGGTTTAGTTTAGTTTTTTTTTTTGTGATAATGGTGATTTGAAATTTTCAATTGGAATATGAAAGCAAATAAATTTGTAGCTTAAATCCCAAATCCTAGATTTGCAGCCCCCTTAACCTATTAACTCCAAAAAATCATAGCCTATGGAATATTGCAAGCAATTTCCATAACTATTTGTAAATTGGAACCCTAAGAGAAATTTATCTCTAAACTTTTCATGATTGTACAAGGTTGTTGTATCACTTCAAATGCATAATAATTTCACACTTATCATAAACTAGATTATTTCAGTGTAGAATTGTAGTTATAGAAAATTCATTAAAAAATCATATTGTTGTTTTACTATCCAATAAGTTAGCTTGTGAAGTCTTTTCATTCTCTCAATTAACATGAATAAAAGCATAATCCAAGCTTTTAATCTTGCAAAAAAATATCCGTTCTCTAAACAAACAAACATTGAACAATTAAATTAATTGGACTGATGCAATAAAGAACACAAACAATTTAATGTGGGAAACTCCAAACTCTAGAATAAAATAAATGAAAAGAACTACGGATGATAAAAATTTCACTATATCATTGAAAGATTACATGTGTGTGAAGTTTCTCAACTATAGCCTCAAAACATCCTAGCCATTATTCTTACATTTCTCTCAAACTTCCTTTATGAAAGTTTTCATATAATCTTCATAGACACTCATATTGTGTATTTTTCATATCTCAAACCATTAGTTAATACAAATATTTATTATTTAGAAACACTTGCATGATAAGAAATCTCAATTCTACTCTAACTCAAAAATCTAACTTTAATAAAAAGACAACTTATAATAAGAAATAGTCATAAATTAATAATAATTAAAATTTCAGTCAAACCTAACATCTAGCAATACATCTAATTCTGTCAAAGTTGCATCTGTCATTGTCTTCACCTTTTATAGTTCTTCCCTTAGCAATGCAAATGTTAGATCATTAAATACAGTAGACTAGATAGGTCAGTGGCTGTGTTGAATGTGTTCATTAACTTTATTGTGGTAATTATTAAGTTTATGGTGTAATATTTCATACTACAGACAGCTATTTGTGTTTGCTTAATTTCTATAATGCTCCGTTAAAAAAACTCTTCTAATTGCTTATGCTTTGGAATTTTATGAATTGCTTTATTTGGTCATAATTTGGTTTTGAATGCTATACTAGGGTCTAACCTACATCATACGTTAAGCATAACTTTGATTTACTTTGGTTAAAATTAAAGAATTTGTGTAGTACGCCCCAAATATTTGATGTTTGAAGTTATAAAATAGGAATGCCATATATATAAAAAGGAACATCCAAAATTGAATTTCAAATGCAAATCAAGGACTATCATTAAATATAAGATGTTAGATTTAGGGTTAGTTTTATAAAATTCAATCTAATGCATATAAAAGATTCAGGATTCAATTTTGAATTTTTTTTTGTTTTACCTATAGCATTTTTGTTTTAAAATAGAGAAATTTTGTTTTCATCTTCTTTTGATAATTGTTTGATCTGGTTATTTATCTACAAGTTCAGTATGTTTAATAATCTTACCTAGCAAATTCATTCAGCATTAAATTGGATGCTAAGGTAAACTATCGCTCACAACTGGACCATTTCTATTTGGTCATAATCAAATGTTTAAAATCATAATTTTAATTGATTTATTTTCATTGATAATTTTTGTAAAAAAAATTCATTCCTTTGTATATAATCAGAGGAGTACAATGTATCTATATTTTGTTGTTAAAAAAATATGATCCCTACATCTACAATAGTAAAGGAAAATAACTTCTTTTTTGAAATTAGGATGTTGTCTTCCATCAAATTCAATATATTTGACATAAATTATATCAATCATTTTTTACCATTTTAATAGTTAATAACTATATTTTTATAAAAGATGTTTTCTTCCAAAATATAAGGATATAAGATAGTTTGGTTTTGACAAAAAGTTAGAAAAAGGTAGGCTACTTTTCTTTGAGATTTTGATGGAACTTCTATGGAACTTCTTGTCTCTAGTTTATTTTTGGAATTCAAGTTGTTCACTTTGAAAGATCAAGACAACGCCTAAAATGCTCGAATCTTGAAATTCTAAGTTACATTTTATTTTGGGAAGTGGACGAATGAAGTATGGTTCCTGAAGTTCACTTGAGAAAGATTTAATCAGATATTTTCTATGTCAACTTTTTATGTGGTCTATTTTTAAATGCTCACAATTTGACAATAAGGAAGGTAAAATAAGTGCTGCTATTGTGCCATCACCTATTTTTCCCAAAAAATATACAGCTTTATTGGCAGCCAATAATGACCTTCTGAAAACCTTTATCAATGTCAATTTAGTCAATCCACTGAAGTAATTAAATGAATTAAAAATTTATTAAGAATTTGTTTATTAAGCATTCATGTTCTCATATTTATTAGGAGAAGAAGCCAAGTCACGTATAATTCAGGGTAGGCATATGCCTTTACTAAATTTCTTAAAATCTCACGTGTTATTATATATATAATTCAAAATTAAAATATCTCATTGAATTTCAAATTTTACTCTATTTAAATATTAAAATACATATTAATTATTTCTTTCACTGTTTCTTATTGAATTTATTTATCTTTCTTAGTTCTTGTGAATAATTATGATCATTGAAAAATATTATTAAAATAGTAAATATTTATATCAAACTAATGGAGTTCAATAGGATTAATTGTGTAAATTTTTATTCTTTCCAGATAAAAATTAACAAGCTTGGTAACTATGCAAACTTAACTTTACATGTGATTACAACAACTGCAGAAAACATATTTGTAATGAACATTGTGAAAAATTAATTAATGGCTACCTAGTTAAATAGACGAAGAAAGATATATTTGACGCATTGTACCAAAAGATAGAGCTTGAAGTTTTTCAGGATATTAGTCTAGAATTTTATTAAGTGAGCTTCAATTGAAAAAAAGGAAACTATGCTCAAAAGATTTTATTTAAAATTGGAGAATTTGGTTTTTTTAAAATGAAATTCTCGTATTTAAATTTCTTTTAAAAATATTGGTGCATGTAGGGTGAAAAATGTTGCTTAAAATTGATTGAAAAAGTGTTTAAAATAGTTTTTATACAAAAACTCAGGTTTAGGATGCATGAATTGATTCCCCAATCAATTTTCTCCAAGAAGCCTATGGAAGGGATAAATTTATTCCCTAATTAATTCAAGTCTTACAGGGAACTTCTGGATGGGTTGAATCAATTAAGAATTTATTTAGGTTCCTTTATTTTTATTTTTTCAAATGAAACCCACGTTAAATCTTGTCCTTTATCCATTTAGCTTGTCTAGTACCAAAATAAACCAGAGTGAATCAATTCACCTTTTGAAAATTTTGAATCTTGCATGGCCTAAATCGATTTCCCAATCAATTCATCTTAATTTGACTATTAAATAATGGTTTGGCAAAATTCCATTTCCAACTCAACGTTTAGAGCTTTATTGAGCATTTAATACAAGAAACACATTTTTGTTACCCTTCGATGATCAAAATCCCTTCAGCCTATAGATTAAAATTTCTCTTGTAAGATCTTCATTGTGTATTCAAACTATAGAAAGTTTTAAGGGTAAGGAATTTCTAGGAATCCTAAGAGTGAGGTATCACTTAGTTAATGAGTAAATTCAGTGGGATTGCTTTGTATTAAAAAATATTGTAGGGGTTTCTTCAAAGGGCTTATTTTAATTTTGAAGAAATAATGGATTAGCAAAATTCAAACTCTATCAACTTGTTAATTAATGTAATCCTTAGAGTGATAGATCTTTGAGGTTGAACCATTATAAACATTACATTTACTTTCTTTTCCCTATCACCTTTAAATTTCAGTATCATGTTTATGATTATCTATGATGGTATGGTTGCTATGTTGTTTTACAGAGTGCTCATCTATGTTTCTGAATCATTTAAAATCGTAAGAACCATTGAAAATTTGAAATTTCTTTTAAAGAAGTGTAAATGCAACTTACAAGTTAGAAAACTACTATTTAAAAAAAATACAACTTACAAGTCACAAAACTACTTTCGAAATAACTTCGCTCTAGAAGGTGCTAAGCCCTATGGGTCCATACACATTCTTTGGCCGCATATATCTCTCCTGAAGTGAGATTATTGTGAGTTATTCAAATTATACTTGTAAAAACTACTTTAGTTAATATATAAGATAAGATCAATCATATTAATACTAAGTTTTCAACAACCATTCCTATTCCTCCCTACCTTAAACTCATTTTTCTAAAATATTATTTGACGGACCATTTTTTGGTTATTTTTATAGATTTCCTCAAGTTGTTGAACTTCACGATATGTGGTGGCTTGATGTGAAAGGAAGATTAGAGACCAAAGTTATCGATATGTTTGGAAAAGGCAAAGAAGGATTCATAAATGGCTATGTGTGAATTTCAAAGGATGTACAAATAAGTGATTCTAGAACCTTTTGAAAGAGAGCTAAACTCAAAAAAGATGGTTGCATGGAAGTTAAAATAGGGGAGTTCTTCAATAACCTTGGAGATAGTGGCTCAGTGGTTTGCTAGCTTTGGGAATTTTATACCACAAAAGTTAATGCTACAAGGGTGTTAGATTTTATAGGAGATTAAATTTTTTTACCTTTGAATTTTATTTAATATATTGAAATTTATATTTTTTATTTTAATTCACTTTCTTTGAGGCTTTAAAAAATACAATTTACAACTTTTTAAGAGGTCCAACTTCTTATAACATTACCTAACCATATAAGAAGACCTTACTATTGAATGGATTGAATTCAAGGTTGAGAGTGTGCTTAGTATGGATGGAAGTAGGCTAGAAAGCATAAATACTCCAAAATGACTAGTGTCTCTAACAACATATTCATAGATTATAACGTTTGGATACTTTTTTTAGAGACATCCTTTTTTTATTATTCTTAAATTTTGTTATATAGAAGTCATTGACAATGTTCAACTTACATTTTTTGCTAACTAGGATTAATCTTTTTGTTTTGATGGTGTTATAACCATTCAAAGGGTAATAGAGGAGAATATGTAATTTTTTTTTTGAACATATGATAGTGTATTTAGGGAAATATGCATGAGACAGGAACTTTGTTCTTTTGCACACTAATGACAATGTCATATTTTTACTTCTCAAATGTTGGTGTTTCTACATGAAAATGTTTTTTCTTCATATACATAAAATATAAGTATGATAATTTTTTAAAAATTGTTGTATCTCCCTATGCATATTGTATCTAATCATATTATATTGGGAATGCGTATGATACTCATGCTTCATATGAAATTGGGGAATTGAAAAGAGATAGAAATCTAGAAAAAAGGATTGTTTGACATTAGCAATCTTAAACATAATTTAGGCTACCAAGATCATGATATGCATTCATGGTGCTCAATAAGCAATATGCATGGATCAAAAGTATTCATTTTTCCTTATATGTGATCCATGTTCTAAAGGAACATTGTAGAATATAGCTAAAAAAAAAGGAGTATAAATGAACTAAGTATTCTCCTAGAAAGTAAGAAATTGGTTTGGTTCTATTTGTTTTAATGAAAAATATCTTCTGTAAGAATATAATTATAAATTATCAAGATGGAAGGAAATAGTTAATATATTCAATGTTAAATGTAATGAGTTTGATGGATGATAACTTCCTCTTTTTCAAATAGGATGATGCTTTCCTCTAATTTTTTTTAATCATAAGCTATAGGGACACATAATATTCCTTTATTTATACACAAGAAAATAAGATTTTTGTATAGAATTTATCTTCCAAAAAATAAATTGAGCCTATATTCTATTGCTAAAAAGTAATTGAACAATCATTAATCAATGTTGAAAATTTTCATGATACATTCAAGCAAGGGAAATTTATTTTCCTTTGAGGCTCTATTTGTTTTAACAAAAAAATATTTTTTTATAAAATATAGTTATAAATTATTAAGATAAATGAAAGTATTTTATGTGCCTAGCATTAAATATGATGAATTTTGGGAAAGTAACTTTCTCTATTATGAAAAGAAATTTATTTTCCTTCACTATCATGCTTTTGGGCATCATTTTTTTATCATCAATAAAAATGATGTATTACTCGTTCATTAATATAGATATATATATGTCATTTTTTTATAGAAAATGCTTTTAAATGAAACAAAAAGACTAAATGATTGTCTAATCTATGACATTCAATTTTAACCTTCTTTGAATTTCTTATGTAGAAGCTTTTAGTGAAAGAAAATGGTAGTTTCCTATTTATTTTAAATGTATATTTACATGAAAGTCCTACAGGACAATAATGCAACATTTTGTTATTTCCTTGTAACCATGTTAAACCATATTGTCTGCCAAACTTGACCATTTCAAATTATGATCCTTACTTCACCAAATTATCTAATTAGTTCCTTTTTACATGTCTTGTCTTAAAGAATTTTTTTTTTGGTGTGTAGCATACCATATCATGCAAAGGGTAATAGCAATTAGTCATGTAAGTTGTTAATGTAGCTACTTACATCATTGTCCCTTAAGCAATCCAGTACTTAGCATCTTGTGGTTGTAGATATTATATTCTAATTGACAATAGTATGCCAAACTAGACTACTTTTGGTAAAAAAGCATGCTAGCAATAAATAGTTAGTTATCTCTAGCTTGGTAATACAAATTGAATGTTTGGATGGAGGAGAATGAAAGAAATAGAGAAAGAATAAAATGTTATGTTATAACATTCCACTTGTTTAAGAATTTTGATTAAGGAAAAAAGATAATGGAGTTTTATGATTAATCCTCTAAACTCCAATACCCTCTACTACTTACTATTTTGTGCTCCTTTAATTTAATGATTTTGGAGGATTTTCTAAACACTCAAATAGTAGAAAGGGAAGTTTTCTCTTAACTGTCTATCCTCTTTTTCTTCCATTCTCTTTCATGGTCTTTCCATCACTTCCCTTTTGAAACCCTAAACATGCCAAAAGACTTACTAGTACCTTTGGGAGTTACAATGGAAAAGGTAAGGAAGACAATGAGAGAATAAAAGGAAAAGAAAGAAAAAAGATAATGTATGGCTAAGAAAGGATATCCTTTCTTGTTATTTGAATGTTTGTAAAATCTTCCAAAATCCTTAAATTGAAGGAATACAAAATAATCATAAGTAAAGAAATGTTGAGGATTATGGGGGATTAGTCATATGGTTATGATATAACCTTCTTTTCACCTTTTTTTCCCTCCATTTTCCTTCATTTGAACATAGTATATAAAGTTAAAGGACATTAACATGTATGGTAGGTAGCAGGTCATCTGTTAGCAGATGCTTTTACACAATAACCATTAAAAGTTGACACTTTCCAAGCTATCCAATCTTATAGCCCAAAATTGTGAGAAAGGGGTTCCAAGTATCTCTATTGTAACTTGTTGCTTGCTGTGGAAACAAATCATTCATTTCTAGAATGCCATGCTGCACAAAACCAATAAAAGGCCACCAATATCTAATAAAGATAGAAATATTACTCCCCATTCCTTAGCTTGCCATTTTAGTTTGATTGTGATGAAACTTGTAGCTTCCATAACTTGTTTCCATCTCTAAGAGCTATTGGTTCAAATGTGAAAATTGTCCTCAAGATTGTATAAACCTAAACCACCTAGTCTCCTAAGATTTTTTAATGTTTCCTAGGATAATAAAAGTAATTTGTGCAAATCCACATTGAGTTCCACCAGAAGTTACCTATAAGGGATTGAATTCAATAAATGATGCTTTGGTTTAATAGAGTTGTGCTTATGTGATATGTTGGATTAGTCTATAGCAATCTCATAAATAAGGTAAGCCATCTTGCTTGAGAAAGAAGTTTAACCTTCCACCTTTGGAGTTTCCTTATGATCTTTCAAGCTATTCTAATATGGCAAATTGTTTACTATTGTTAGTACAAGAATTTCACTTCCCTATTCTTTAGAAATGTATATTTGCCTTCCATTTGAAAGCTTAGAAGAATGGAACTTACACAGTAGCAATTCCTAAATTATATCTCTATTAGCCAACATAGAGTTAATGCATGAATATCTTTCATCATAAAACAAAGACAATAAGAGAGAGAAAGAAATAAAAATAAGAGATTTATTCAAGAGATGTATTTAGCTTAAATCTTGGTAGGTACAACGAATGAAAGTGATAGAAGTATGCATCGAAACTCTTATTTGCAATGAGAATTAATGAAGAAGACATTATCTTTTTCCTTAAATTGCTTAATCTACATTCCTCTATCATTTTGAAAGAAATAAAAGCATAATTTTTCTTTATAAAATCATTTTTTCTACTAAAGCTCACAATTTGAAAAAATAAAATTTTAAAAATAAAAGTTCTAGTGTTGCTTTATGGCTACACTTAATTTTGGATTAGAGAATAATTTAATAGAGGCCTAATTTATACAAACCAGAACATACATGATAATAATTTATGTTGCATGGGTAAAAATCTAAAAATATATTAAATAGGAGATTTTGTGGACCTTTTTGAGAGAGGTAATTGATATACCTTAAAAATCCCCTCATGACCTTTCTGAGAGACAATTTGAGACCTTAAAAAGCCATTGCAGTTTGAGATATGTAAAAATCCTTTATAACATAAAAGAGCAAAATGTATTTTAGTTTAAAATAATGAGAAACTAGAAATATGAAATACTAATTAGAATAAACATTGTTCAGATCCTTTTCAAAAGTTAGCATTGGTTAAATTTCAAAACTTACATTTGTAAAGCCTAAAAAAGACGATGACCTTTCAAAAGTTAATGTATTTCCATAATTTGTTACCTGTTCATGATATTCTTTAGTAAAAGGCAAAATAATAACTCACTTTATGTAGACAGTGTGGCTGCATGATTTGAATCATCAAAACAATTTGCCATTTTATTACAACTCAAGTTACAAAAATGGAAGCCTTCCAATTGGAACTCTTGATTTTTGGAGAGTAAAAAAATTATGCTTAATATTCACAAGAAAAATCAAGAAACCTTTACCCCTACCTTAACATTTGATAGTAAATCATTTACTATAACCAGCAACAATATTCTTAAATTGACAAATATTACAAATGTATGATTACTCTTAAATTGACAACCTATATATATATATATATATATATATATATATATATATATATATATATATATATATATATATATATATATATATAAAATGCATCACAATCTTCCTTTAACTAATAGCAATATTATCTGCAAATGGTATATACGCTTTTTACTCTCAATACAAATAATTTCACCAAAAATAAGAGCGAATTATGAGATATCAAGTAGCTTTGATGCGGGTTACATGTACAATCTCTTGCCTTAATCTCTTTAATTAATTATTTTTACCTAAATGTAGCACATTTGTTGATTTTAATGACTTGCTTAACAAGAAAATCCTAATTCAAACTAGGAAATGATAAATAATGGGCAAGAATCCTAATTTAAATATAGCAATAAATCCTATCAATCTCCTTATTAACAAAAATTCCACCATCAAAAGCTTTTAGCCACTAAATGTTGAATCATCTTCTCCAAAGACCATAAGCATCTTCAGAGCTTCACCTCTAATAGAGCATTAACATTTTTACACTACATCAAAATTTACTTTATCTATGTTTTCTAGATAACTAGATATACAAAATATAGATGTTATAGGAATAAATTATGGGATTGATAATCACCAAAACAAAACCTATGGCAAAACTTTTTTAATTTGCAAAATGTGAGAGGACCTAAACTTGGCTAAATTGACCTCTATTACCACTTGATGGAAAATTTTGAGATGATATGATAATACATTGGCATAAATCAAAATTAATGAAGTAGCAAATAACAAAGATACAAAAATTAAACATAGTTCACCTTTTTACCTATTCAGTGGGTAAAAATAAGAATTAAATCCACTAAAAACGAATTATATAGAAAGATTACAAAGTATTTGACCATTCTCAACTCATACTTGAAATACATTGAAAATACCTCACAATCTTCCTTTAATTAGTAATATATATTCTTACAAATAGTGATACACGCTTCACTTGCAATACATATAATTTCACCAAAGGAGTGAAAGCAAACTATGAGATATCAAGTGCCCTAATGGAGGATACACATACAAACTTCCGCACCTCTATCTTTTCAACTAATTTTTTTTTGCTTAAATATAACATATTTATAGGCCTTAATGCTTTGTTTGACAAGAGAATCCTAACTCAAACTATAAAATAATAAATAGTTAATAAAAATCCTAATTTGAATAGGAGAATAATCCAAATAAAAAATAATCTCATATTAGTGATAATTGAAATTTGGTTTAAATCCTAACAAAAACTAATTGGTCCTAGATATTATATAATATCTCCTCAGAAGTAGTTCATTAAAAAAAGTTGTTCAAAAAGGGGCTAATAAGGTCTTTCCAACCTTAGTTTTTTAACCAAGTGGCATAAGGAGTTCACGTTAGAATAGACTAGATTTTTCATATGTACAAGTATGTTTACTGTGCTTTCCATAAATTTCTACTTTTAGTTTTGAACTTGAGATTTGGATTTAACCTTTTCTTTAATTAGAAAAATGAGAGGAAGAAAGGGTCTTGCATTGAATGTTCTAGAAATTTGTGAACACAAATTTCATGTATTAATTATACTAATATTTAAGGACAAATTACAATATTTTTATTTCTTAATTTGTAGGAATTCTCTATATTTCTTTCCTATTATTAAGATGTCAACTATTAAGTTAAAGGCAAGGATCTTGGCTTGATCTCCTCCTTCAGCCTAGATTTGGAGACTTGGAAAAGTCCCTTTGAAGGCTTTGCAAACCTTTTTGAAGACTTAAGGACATTTATGATGGAAGCACTCGAGATTATATTTGGTTTCCTATAGAAGATTTACATCTTTTGTCATTCATCCCTTTTAAAAGAGTTAGAAGACTATGGCTTATAAAAAAATTTTATCTTCTCCTTTAGGGGATTTAAGGGTTTGAAGGCAATTCTAATGGGAAGCACTTGTCGATTTTTGTTTCTCCTTACATGCAAGACTTTTATTGCTATGGAATTACCTTTTAACATCGCCACATTGACATATGTTATCATGAAAATCAATGTATATAATGACATGATAATACTTTTATAAATAAGTGCGACTAACCATGTGGGTTAACAAATGCTATATAGTTTTCTTTTCTAATGAAGATGAACTATTTGTCTTGGTGAAACTTAAAACCGGTGGTTATCATTTAAAACTACATCCAATTCTAATTATACTTTGGTTTTAGATACCTACTATCCAAAGGAATACCAACTCTAGAATATATGGATTATTAGACATCAATTGTATAGTAAACTTAGATTTAAAGCATTTGTTAACAACCAATTAACTGTATTTGTGGAATATTTTACTATCGGAAACTATAAAGATTACTGGAGTTTTAATGGTTGATCCATTCAAAAGGCATTCGAATAGAGATTCTATGAAATATAAAATTAGCGCACATTAGTTTCTCTTTAACAACCAACATCAATTGTTGTTCCCATTCTCTATAAATTTTAGTTTCACGTTCATTTTTTTTATTTAGGCAACATAAGAGTACAGCACATCATCCTTGATGCATAGTTAGAAATGCTTAAAAAATTTTTTCATGAGTTTACCATTAAACCATAGTTATCTTTTGCTAAGATGGGATGGTATTAGAAAATATCTATGATTTGATAGGACACTCATAATTATATGATTTGAAGCATTTCTAACTTTGCAACATTGATTGTGTATGTTGTCTTCATATTCCCCCCATTCGTGCAAGGAATGAATGACTAATATTTGTGGAATTTAGTAGATTACTTCGACATGATGAAAATAAATTATATCTTTTTAACAAATGAGAAACTATGACAAGGATTTTAATCTCTTCGACATGCAAATTGGATGGCTATGATGTAAACCATATCATGATGTACTATAGTTTTTGTATAGATTGTTGTTTTAAGGAAAACATATAATGTATAATGATTTGCAAATTTCATCAAATGATTAATGCTTTCTAGTTAATAAAATTTCTTAGAAAATGGTTTCTAATTGGAATCTATTAGAAAAATGACAAGATGCAAAAGTTCAATTAAAAAATTAAAAAAGAATAAACCACATTGGTTATCATGAAGACTAACATATATAATAGCATGTGACATTTGAAAGAATACAAAATGTTAAATACAACAGAAGTTTGAATATTAGATATTGATTTCTTATAGAATCTAAATCTAAAGGTATATAAAAGAAAACAAACTAATTTTTTTATTCATAAGGTTATTGGAAAATGCAAAGACTACTATGTCCATTCTTGTTGAAAAGTGATGTGGAATTTTATGTTGAATAAATTGTATTATAACATTTATGAGGTGAGGTTGTTCATAAGGTTAGTAGAATTTCAAGTGCTAGACATGAATTGCCAAATCATTAGAGATGATTCTAGACATTAGTTATTATTAAGAGCTGACATCAATTGCTCTTCTTTATTTCTATAAATTTCACTTATAGCCACTATATATATATATATATATATATATATATGTATTGCCTAGATTTGGAGGTAGGATTGTGACACCCCTATTTTTGTAAGACCGGATTCTCCCACTACAATTAAGCAAAGGAAATACGAGCTAGCTCTTCAATTTTTCTTGTTGTTACAATAGGAAGAAATATTGATGAATTGGGCTCTCTCATGCTTTGTTGTCTTAGAAGGATCCCATCTCCTATAGGTAGGGTATCAAAAGAATCCTTTCTCCTAATCTACATCCTTCACTATGAAAAGTAGCAACTTAAAAAATTATATTCTTCTTCAAATGACTAGAGATCAAAGTAAAAAAATTGTAAGCTAAAAAATATTTTTCAAGTCATTTTCCAATGAATGATGTATTGGTGGTTTATGTACTAGGGGAGTATTCAAATTCTCTTACTTTAGATTGTGATTTAGAATTTTGAAACCAATTTTCTATTTTATTTGAGAATTTCTATTATCAGTATGATTTATTTATCTATTTATTCATGTAATTTCATTCCCATATTGTTAGTTGTTGAGCTACAATGCTAAATAGTTTTTATATTTACTACGGCCTCTATAATTTGATTGCCTAAATTTTGATGGGATTGCATTGGCTTCTCTAAATTTAAATGTTGGATCATTGTTGCCAAAGCTCAATCATAGAGCTGTTAAAATTACTTTCAATCTTGACTTCCTTCTCATTTGTTTGGTAGGCAAAGCTTACTGCAAATGATTTTTTATTTTTTTATTATTGCTCTTGCTTTTCTCACATAATATTTGAGATGATTTGATATTGATAGTTGATTTATCAACATTAGAATCTTTGGGGTCAAATTTTATGCCATTATTATTTTATAATTAAAACAAGGTATTATAAAAAGGCACGATCTTTTTAATAAAATGATTCATCATCTTGTTAATAAATAGGATTCATCATCTTCAGGAATCATCAAAATGTAATTTGATATTGAGATTTGTTCTTCTTACATGTTGATTACTAAAGAACAATACATAAAGATTAAGAAAAATTACATAAAATTATAAATTTTTGCTTGAAGCAACTAAGTACTTTGGTTTATGACATTAATTATTATTTAGTAACTGATGTTAAATAAAAATTGATATTTAAAACTTTAAAATTGAATGACATCATTTATTATATAAGTTTTTTATTATTAATTAATGCGCAAACTTAAAAGAAAATTTGAAAACTAGGGTGTAAAATCAAAATAAAAAGAGCTAAGTCATGGTGCATTTGCAAGCTTCATTTGTGTAACTCTTTTGACCCTTTAATGATTCACTCTTTATTATAGTATATATTTTAACCTTAAGATGATTTTCTTTAATTTTTATGTTTATGCTTACTACTTATTATGCAGTATTCAAGATCTATTAACCTAGTGATAAATTTGTGGGGTTGTGCATTCACCAAATAAAGTATAAAAATATAAAAGTAAAGACTTTCTTAACTTTTGTTTTTATTCTTACAACTTAGATTTTTATTTCAAAATTGATCATATTTTGTTATTTTTCATTTTGATGTAAGTTTTATAGATTGTATTTGTAAGAAACTTGATTTCATTCCTTTTCTTTTAATGTTTGTTGGTGTTATCTACTATTTATATGAATAGTGTAATGTTATATATATCAAATTTTAATGAACATTCATCACATTTATACATATTAAATTTGAGACAACTTTTTTGGGGGGTGCCAACCATCCATATTGATTAATAAGCATTGGATATAAACTTCAATCATTTTCATTTTTTTTCTATAGTTTTTAAAATTGTTAGAATTGGAATGTGTCATTATAGATGTTAAGAGTTAGAAGGAACCAAATAGAGAGAAAATTAAGAGAGGGCATAGAGTTTTTATAAGAGGGTCCTAGGCAAGGAGAATAATGAGAGGGGATGTTACATACCATATCATTGTTTATTTATAACTGATTTTTAATATTGTTATTATGCATAAAGTAACTTTATTTCCAATGAAGAAATGATGACAGTTTTCATTTATATAAAAGCCAACATTATTGTAATTTTTTTCATGTTGGTTGTATATACATTTGTATATGTCAAACTACATTTGTATATACATTAGTTCATAATTGATGTTGAACATGGAAAATAATGGATGTTAAAGGATAGTTCTATAGTAGTGTTTTGTTTCTCCTACCTTACTTCTTTTTCACTGGTGGTGAACCCCTTGGCTATTTATAGACTCTAGGGGAGTTTCTTAAGTTAGAAAATTACTTAGTATGTAAACGGGTGTGATTCATATTCATAGTTATTGACCCATGTTTTTAAAAATCCAAAATTGTTTAAGTGACTTGGATAAACCCAATTAAAATGGACTCATAATTGGACTATATATTAGATATAAACCAAAATTAATATAGATTTAATTTAATCTTTTTATTATTATTCATTTAGTAAATTCTTTTTACTGTCTACACTATCTCAAATTTTAAAATTTTTCCGATGTGAAGAAAAAGAGAATAGTGCTCTATTTAGTCAATATTTTAAAATTTGAGATTTTAAATTTTCAAACATTATCTTAAATTTTTTTTATGAATGATTCAAGCAGAATAAAGATGGAGTGAAAGAGTTTGACTCAGCCTCAAGTATTAGTACGCAAATCTACGTATATTAATAAAATTTCACGTGAACCATGTGATTCAAGGTTAAACTTATCCAAGGTTTCGGAAAGACTCAAGGTTAATACTTATCTATATTATCTATATGAACCATGTGATTCCCGTGGATCGGTTTTGCATGATTTTATGTCTCCACCTCCCGTGAAATTCGTTACCATGCAACATATATACGAGATACATCACTTAAAAAGCAAGATTTGAAGCCTTGTATTGGTCGGTCAAATTCAAGATAACTCTCTCTCTCTCTCTCTCTCTCTATATATATATATATATACATACATATATATATATATATATATATATATATATATATATATATAATATACATATATATATATATATATATATATATATAATACAATTAAAACATGATCACTTAAATAAAAATATGTTTAAGTTTATGAATAAGTTTTGAGAGAATATTTATAAACAATTAAAATTATTCTATTTAGTTTTCACATTATAAATTAAGCCAAAAAGAAAAATGAAAAAAAGGACTATATAAAATCTCACATGAAATATAAGTAGATTTGCAAAAATATCTTGGATGGTAAATCAAATTAAACCATATGTGTACAATTAGACAGTAAGCTTCATCAAAACTCTCCTTTAATGCGAAAATTCATCATTTGATTTGATATCAAGTTTCATCAAAACTCTCAATCAAAACAAAGTATTTATTGTTTGACCTGATATCAAGATTCTTGAAACCCGCAATTAAAATTATGTTGAAGAGAAAAATTAAAAAATTTCTTGTATTCCTTTTTAAGGATTCAAAAAATTTGAGATTATACTCCACATCATAAAAAATCAATAAAATATCTTTTGTTCCTCAATTTTCTTGTCCTATGGATATTTACTGAAAATTTTTACGTACCTCAATAAAAGAGTTAGAGCGCTTTATCGCTTCTCCATGAATTTTCGAAGTTGGTTTTTGCAGGAATCATTATGAAGCAAATTATCCTTTGTTTCGTAAATTTCGCGATTTTCAACTATAATATAAATTTTCCTTTATCATCCTATCTCAACAGTAAGAAAATATAAAGAGTTTCTTCCCCCAAGAGAATGCATTTCAAGCAGCTGCAGTCATTACATTATTTCGATCAGATGACGAAGCACGTTCAATTCTTCCTTTGTGGTTGTCAGATGTGTTTTTTTATATGAAAGAAAAGAACAAAGATATATATTTTGAGAGAGAGAGAGAGAGAGAGAGAGTTCTTTTGTTCTAAAAATGATATTTTTCATGATGATATAGTTACTAAAAATATTAATATGATAAAATATTTTATTTATTTAATATTAAGTATAAATAATATCTTAAAAAGAAGTTTTTCTTTTACTATCATATTATTGGGTATCATAAATTTTTAACCAATGTACAAGGTGTTCTTTTCCTTGTCATCATAGAAGAATGATGAATTTTATGTCTCACCTTCGTGACATTGCTTTCAACACATTGACCTCATTGCTTTTATTTGATAAAGCATTTTTTTAATTGCGAAATTTATTGATGCAGATATAAAAAAAAGAAAACATATATCTCAGAAAAAGAGAGAATTACCAAACATTAAAGTAATGATACCTTCGAAATTCATGTATAAAAATTTCAAATGTCCCACCTTAAATTTAACTCATGTGATAGTTGATGAATCTTTAAAAATATTATCTTTTTCCACATTTCGAATTTCATCTTAATTTTTTATGGTTATATGATTGTAATAAATTCAATGCTCTTATTGTTGAAAAAACCTACAACATTAACATCTAAGAATACCAGATCTCGCATGCAGAGCTTGCAATCAAATAAGTTTCACGTACGAATATTTTTTTTATTTAGACCTTAAGCACATATGTAATTTTGTATAATATCCTGTTTTTCAATATTTACGTAGATGTTTGGATGATTAAATGATAGAAAGAGATATTTATATTGACACATCTTTCTTGATATCTTGCTTATCCCTAATTGGATGAGTTATCTTGCAGGTCTTCGAATGATTATATTTTTTGTTCAACCTTCTTTATTCAACTCTCTTACAATTGTTTGAATTGAATTTATGCTCATGAATTCTCAAAATTAAGAGCATTCAAAAATTTCTTAAGGATCATGAAAATTTTTAGAAAAATTCAATTCACCCCCTTGTCGAGTATAAGTTACCTGAGCTTGCAATGAATATTTCTAAAGCTACACACTACTTTGTTTCTATTTTTCAAAAGATATCTTTCGTATGGGTTTGTAGTCGCAAAAAATCAAGATAATAAAGTAGTGTCCCAAAATATACTAAGTAGTATGTGGAAGTGCAAGCAGACAATCTCAACTTTATTTATTTATTTTTTCCATCTGGACTTTATACTACAAACTTATTTGTAATAAAGAAATAAGTACACTATTAGCTTGTAAGAATTTTATAATTCATAAAATATCTTAATACTCAAACAACCATATAGGAATTGTACAAATAAAATAAAGAGTTTTTCGAATTATTTGACCCTTCTGCTGCATCCATAATATCAGATTAATAAATTAGTTAAATCACTGTCCACATGTCTTCAAGTGAGTCTTAGAGAGAATTGTGAATAACAGACTGCAATGTGATGAAAGATTGTTGCTCACCTTATAAGGAGGTGGGTAGAGGTCCTAACCCTAATTAAAACCTAACTAGGATTAATTGGCCCATCACAATTAATCTAGAATTAGGGTATATGCACACATTTTAAAGTTATATTATAACACAAAGTCTAGGTATTATTATTATATTAATGACATTGAATTATTATTTAATTCAAATATATATTAAAATGTGTTAATCCATAAAATTTATTATATAATCTCCCACTTGGACAATCACATTTTAATATATAATTTTGAATTACAATATATGGCCACAATTAAACAATGTCATTAATATAATTCATACTATTACAACCATTGGTCAAATATGAGATTTCATTAAATGCATACCTGGTTATCTAATAGAATTGAAAAGATATACATATATGAAATACCCATTCCTAAAGACCAAACAATATAAAATGTATACTTAATCAAAATATACAAAATGATCCATGCATCTGCCCAAGATGCTTTACAATCATTTGAGACAGAGTCTTAATGCCTCCTTATATTGTCATAGTATGATAAGTGCACTTTTCCATATAATAAAATGGTAATATTATAAAATCTCGAGATTAACACAATTTCAATTTCAAAATACACAAATACTCCCACTAACCCAAAACATCAAAAGATTCAATAAGGCTTATATCCAATATATGTCTTTTAAATATTCCTACAGCTAGACCATTAGTTAATGGGTCTGCAAGCATACAATCTGTCAAAATATATTCAATATGAGTAAGATGCTTGCACGTCTTCTTTCTGATAAATTGATATTTCACATCAAAGTGCTTTGGACAGGCAGAACTTTCATTGTTTTGAGAAAAGCTAACAGCAACAGTATTGTCGTAATAAATGGTTAAGGGTTTTGAAATGCTTTCCACTAAGCAAAAATTCAGAGATAAAATTCCTTAACCATATAGTCTCTTGAGTGGCTTCATAACAAGTGACATACTCTGCTTCCATAGTGGAGGTTGCTATTAAAGATTATTTGACACTTTTCCACAATACAGCTCCTCCTACTAGCATAAAGATGTATCCAGATGTTAATTTTTTGTCATTTGGACAACCAACAAAGCCAAAGTCTGAATAGCCTGTACAAATCAGATCGCTAGACCTTTTATAAGTCAACATATAATTCTTTGTACCCTATAGGTACCTCATGACTTTCTTGGCTACTATCTATTGTCTTTGATTAGGATTACTTAAGTACTTCCTAAGCACACTAATTGCAAAAGCAATATCTGGGCATGTACACACTTGGGCATACATCAGACTACCAACAGCGGAAGCATATGGGACCATATTCATTCTATATTTCTCATCATCATTTTGAGGATACTGGACTTTAGAAAATACTTCACCCTTTTGAATGGGTGTAGCACTATGTGAGCATGAAGCCATATTAAATCTTTTAAGCACTTTATCTATATATGCTAACTGAGACAAATCAAGCAAACTCCAAGATCTGTCACAATGGATCTCTATGCCAAGCACAAAGGACACATTGCCAAGATCCTCCATATCAAAATTTTGTGATAGTGCCATTTTTGTCTCGTTTAAAAAATTTACATCATTACTTGCAAGGAGAATGTCATTAACATACAACACAGGGATCATAAAATTGCCTGCACTCATCATATAATAGATACACTGATCCATTGCATTCTCCTTAAATCCAAGAGAGGACATAATCTCATGAAATTTGAGATACCATTGCCTGGATGTTTGTTTCAGGCCATATATCGACTTATTCAACTTATAGACTAAGTGCTCTTTTCCATTCTCTTGGAAACCATCTGGTTGTTTTATATAAACTATCTCCGATAGGTCACCATTAAGGAAGGTAGTCTTCACATCCATTTAATGTGGCTCGAGATCAAAATGAGCTACTAAAGCTATTATAACTCAAAATGAGTCTTTAGTCGAGACTGGTGAGAAAGTCTCCTTATAATTAATTTCTTCCTTTTACGTGTAACCTTTAGCTACTAATCTGGCCTTGTATCTTTCAATCTCACCTTCAGCAATCCATTTGGTCTTAAAAATCCATTTGCATCTAATTGGTTTACATCCTTCAGGTAGTTCTACCAAATCCTATATATTATTCTTATACATTGAATTTATTTCATCTTCCATGGCATGAATCCATTCTGAGGAATTAGAACTCGAAATAGCTTCTAAGAAGCTAATAGGATTGGAATCATCATTCACATTAAACTCATGTTCTTGTAAATAAACCATATAATCACTTGAAATTGCCTGACGATGAGTTCTCTGTGATCTTCTGAGGGGAACTTCCTCAATTACATCATTTGGTTCATTCACTAGTTGGATTGATCCAATCATAGGTTGGACTGGATTAATTTGTAGTTCTATGTGAGATGGTTCTTCAAAAGACACTATTAGATGAATGACACTTTGTTTATCAACTGTTTGGAAGACATTTCTTTCATCTTCTCTTAGGGAGATCTCAAGTGATTTTCTCCCATTATTCAACTCATCTTCAAAGTAGATAGCACGATCTAACTCAATAACTCTCGATGAATAGGATGGACAATAAAACCTACTTCCCCTTGAACCAATGCAATGGCCTATGAAATACCCACTAATTACTCTTGCTTCAAGCTTCTTAGTTTGTAGGTTATAAAGTCTAACTTTAGCTTTGTAACCCCAAGTATGAAAATGTTTTAAGTTAGGCCTCTTACCATACATTAGCTCATATGAAGTCTTTGGCATAGATTTACTCAGAACTTAATTCAACACATACAAAGTAGTTCTTAGAGCATCACACCATAAAAATTCTAGTAAAGTAGAATGAGTGAGCATGCACTGTACCATCTCCATGAGTGTTCTGTTCCTTCGCTCTGCAATTCCATTTTGCTCTAGTGTGCTAGGCATAGTGTAACTAGCTTTAATTCCACACTCTTGCAAATATTTTGCAAAAGGACCAGGATTTCTTCTAGTTTCATTATATCTACCATAAAATTCACCACTTCTGTCTAAATGTACACCTTTGATTTGCTTTCCCAGTTTTAGTTCAATTGCCACTTTGAACATTTTGAAGGCTTCCAATGCTCTAGACCTTTCAGAAAGAAGCTTCACCCATCCAAATCTCGAATAGTCGTCAAATGAAGGTGATAAAATACTTGAAGCCTCTCATTGCATTGGGTGAGATGGGCCCACACACATCAGTATGGATTAACTCTAGAATACCTTCTTTCCTGATCCTCTTTCCTTTTCTAGCTCTAGCAGATAGTTTTCCTTTGATGTAATTCACACAGACATTGAAATCTGAGAAGTCATGCTTTGGTAAAACTCCTTCTTTTATTAATCATTCTATTCTTTCTTTGGAGATGTGGCTTAATCTTCTATACCAAAGCATTGAAGATGTTTCATTTAATCTTGGTCTCATATTTCAACTACTGTGTTGATGAAATTTTCAAAAGTATTGTCCAAATCAATTTTATATAAAACCACTATTCAAAGTACCAGTTCCAACCACACAAGAGTCATAATATAACTTAAAATTACTATTTCCAAATAAACATGAATATCCATCTTAGTCTAAACAAGTAATAGAAATCAAATTCCTTCTTATAGAAGGTACAAAAATAATATTTTTCAATTCTAAAATATGACTGGTGGACAAATGTAAAGAAATGACTCCTATATGTTCAACTTGTACTTTGTCTCCATTCCTTAGTTTCAAAGTTGTTTCACCCTCACTTGACTTCCTCAGATTTCTTAGCACTTACAACTAATTAGTGACATGGATAGTGGCACCGGTATTCAGCCACCAAGTGTTAAAAGGAACTTCAATACTATTGGATTCAAAATAAACTAGAGCTAGAAGGTTACCTTACTTCTTCTTTTCAAGCCATTTCTTAAATTGGAAGCAATCTACCCTTTTGTGCTCATACTTCTTACAGAATTTACAATTTCCTTTAAACATGGCTTTCTTAGGCTTATGTTGCTGCTTCCTCATATCACTCTTCTTCCTTTCATGATTAGATTTTTCCTTATTGTCCTTCTGGAAGGGTCTATTAGTTCATCTAGAACTAGAACCATAAGAGACAAAATTCGCCACTTGCATCTTTGTCTTCTTCATATCCTTTTCTACTGGAGTCACTATAGAAATCATCTCATTAATGGTCCATTCTTCCTTTTGAGTATTGTAAGATATTTTCAGCACATCAAATTGAGGAGGAAGCGACTCCAAAGTTCATCAAATTAAGTAACTATCTCCCAGATCGACATTCATACTTTTCAATCAACTGTAATAATGCACCAG
>JAIUCU010000174.1:0-45454 GCA_020226215.1 Sindora glabra
TAGCCTTGTCATAACAATTCACTTAAATTTTTTAATCAATATCTTTAATCAAATCGGCTCATTGATTGATTTACTGATTCCACCAACTCATCGGATTCAATTTTTAAAATCATGGTTTGATGGGTCCATTGAATTTCTAATCTTTATTAAACCAAACTCGTATTGACCTAGCCATATTGCATGGAGTCGAATAAAGTCTTGCTGGTGGATTGTGTCAAGGATGCGTACCAATGGATGGCGTAAATCTCGCAAAGTCAAATATTTGATATTGTGGTGGTGCTTCTCTGGTAATGTTGGCCAAAAATTGTGAACCTGGTAACCATTTCTCTCTCTTTATCTAAGAAAAAAAATTATTAAATACAACAATATAGATGACAACATAAAAGTAATTCGCTTTATTAAATTATTATGCAAAGGAATTAAACATCACGTGTGGGGAGGCAGAAATTTATGGTACTAGCTTAGAACTTAAATTTCAGTACTATTAAATCAAAAGTTTTGATATTACAAAAAAGTGAACATTAAAATTATGATGATAATTTTCTAACTTATTGTTATAAAAAGTAGTATCAGAATTTTTTTTTAATTTTTTGGAGAAGCTTAACGTCTAAAACAATAGTTACACAAAAACAGTAATAACATTTCATGAACTACATGCCATGGTTTACAACTACAAATTTGATAAACATCAATTTATAACAAAATTAATGTTTATTTTGACATGACAACATTTTTGAAATTATATGAAAATTTAAAACAATGGATAAGAACACAACTAATATCTAAAGTTTGCACAACAACTTAGATCATTGGTTTTAGTCAACACCCGTTGTCTAAAAGGCATTTCAGGAGTATTATTGGAAACTATAGAGGCATAGGATGTTGATCCCAGTTAATAGTCATCATCTAAAAGTCATTTAAGGAGTCTCATTGGAAATTGTAGAAGCAGATGTTAGGTTCTTTTTTTAAATAACCAAGATCTATTTTTTTCATAAATCTTCATTCGTACTCTCCAACATCTATTTCTTTCATAAATCTTCATTCTTACTCATTCTTTCCCTATGAACTCTTTTAACATGTCCCTAATATGCTCTTGAGTATGATAAGTTTGACATATAATGTTACTTCTAATCTCTCACTCAACTTTCATTGAAATAGTGTACAACAAAAGAACTTTAACCTTCGTTTCTCTCTCATTGTATATTTTCTTATTTTCCATGGAGTAAAAGTGCAATAGAAGAGTTGTTGATCTCTCACTTAGGGATGTTAAACAAGTCATGACTTATAGGTTGGTTTGTACTTGTTGCAAGTTTTGGTAGGTTTGGACCTTTAAAACTAGGCCTATTTTTGAATGCGAATAATACAATTTGATCCATTGTAGACCTAATCTGTGACAGGTTAGCCCATATCTATCAAGTTTGTTGACTTACAATCAATACCCATGAGTTAGCTCGGTTCGTTGCAAGTTTTGAAGGATTTAGATTCCTAAAGTTGAACCTATTTTGAGCACAGGTAATATAGATTAGCCATCATGGACCTAACCTATCATGGACCAATTCATATCCACACGGACCAACCAATTTGATAAATCTACTCTTACTCCACTTTCATAAAGAAAGTGTACTATGAGAAACCTTAACCTTCGATTTTCTCCCATTGTATAATCTCTCATTTCCTATGGAATATATAAATTGGAGAAATTTGAGGAATGTTGGAATTTGATCAAGGATGGTGATTTTAATACATAGTAGTTTTTCCATTGTTTTTGTGCATTCATATGTGGATGTGTAATTCTTGCTTATTAATGATTTAGTGTAATTATTTTAAATAATTTTGTAGAGATATTGTTCCCTTTTACTTATTTGTTTGTACTTTCATTATGAACAAAGCAATAATAATTAATTTTTTTTTAATTTGCAAAATTATTTCTCTTTGCTCATCTGTCACTTGTTTTTACTTAAAATTCTATAATAGGCATTTAAATTGCATAGATTAACAAAGATAAGACATATTAAAACAAATAGAACTTTTTGTGTTAGACTAGTTCAAAATTAACATTCTTTTCATATTTGGTTATTTACATATTCAAAATATGAAAGGAAATGGCAAACATAAAAACATTGATTCTAGGTTTAACCAACATCTAATATAGGGGTATTTTTTTAAGAAAAAATAGAAATGTCTAAATGAATATCGTTTATGAAGAAATTAAATGAATGAAATTGAATATGTCTAAATTGTATGATTTATGAAGAAGTTTGAATGAGAGAAACTAAAGTCTAAATAATGAATTTATGAAGTTCAAATGAATGAAATTAAAAAAGTCTAAATAAATGAAACTAAAAATAGTTTCATCAATGACATATAAGTAAATTATAACATCGAGTATTTGTGATGGCCATCATTAGGTCCATTTCAATCATCATGAATGTTCATCAATAATTTACACATCATTTTAGTACTTAATTGATGTCTTAAATCATTACAACCATATATATGGCCAAACTTATGACATTAAATTTTAATTAGTAACTAACATCTAATTATTTTGCTCTTGGCCTATAAATAGGATCCCTTGACAACAAATATATGATCTTTCAAGATAGATCTCCTTCCATAAAAAAAGGGCTTTTGAGTAAGGTTATTGATCTTGATATTCAACATTACCATGACTAGATTAATGTATTAATTATAATAATAAATTTTTATTAGTATAATAAAATAATGATATATTTATTTATATGTTATGAATTTAGTTAACAAAATTTTTGTGCTTAATTTAAGTAATACTAAAATTTTTTAGGTCAAGTCCCATGATGCAATAATAATAAAGCATTGCAAATTATAAAATGCTCTTGGAACTTGAAATAGTCTAGTCAAAATTAACTTTGCACTAAGATTTGAATTAATACTATAGTAATCCAATCTAATCTAATTTAATGAAAAAGTAGTTCGATTTGAGACTAATATAATAAATAATTTTATTCAATTAGTTTAATGAGATTGGATCAACTCATTTTGATAAATGTAATATTATCTCACTCTGATATGTACATCAATTTTCCTTTTAAGTATGCATATTGAATGATGTTATTTTTGCCATTATGTAGTCAAAAAGATTTGACAACATCATGCACTCTATCTACTAACCCATAATGCTGGTATTGTAAAATCCTAATTTGTCCTTTAATAATTTAAATCATTTGTGAAAATTAGAGAATTCTTTGATACTAATTCCTGTTGTACTCCTTGGCAGTCATATTGAAGGAGAAATGCATGTGTTAACACATATAATGGTATCTTCTTAAAAAATATAAGAATGTCTAAATAAATGTTATTTATGAAGAAATTTAAATGAATAAAATTGAATATATCTAAATGAATATATTTATAAAGAAGTTTGAATGATAAAAACTAAAGAAGTCTAAATAATGAATTTATGAAGTTCAAATAAATGAAATTGAAAAATTCTAAATGAATCAAACTAAAGATAGCTTCATCAATGACATATAAAGAACTTATAACATCAAGTATTTGTGATGACTATCATTAAGTCGATTTTAATTATCATGATTATTCATCAAGAATTTACATATTAATTTAGTACTTAACCAATGTCTTAAGTTATTACAACCATACATATGGCTAAACTTATGACATTACATCGAACTATTTTGCTCTTGGCCTATAAATAAGGCTCCTTGACAATAAATCTATGATCTTTCACGATGTATCTCCTTCCATAAAATACAAGACTTTTTAAGTGAGGGTGTTGACCTTAGTATTCAGCATTACCATGACTATTTGGAAGGTTCAAGGAACTTTGAGAATCTCTTACAAAGACTTATATCCATACCTTGGAAGGGATCCTAAGATATTCTTATATTTTCTCAATAGCCCATGTAATGTTAATACTACTATCTACACATTTCATCTCAGAAACATTCTTTATTGATAGATTACAAAAGTTAATCCTTTTAGAAGGTTCAAGGATTTCAAATAGGAATCCTTCTAAATTCTTTGTAGAATTTTTGGGTTTATCATTGAAGTGGAGACATAGATCCTTTAATTGAAACTTGAGGAGATTTTAGTTCCTTCTGAATGTTAAATACTATGATTTACACCTTTTATCTCAATCTCTAAATTCATCTCTTATGGTAAAGGATATCACATTAAATCATGGTTATCTTTTACACCTAAATAGATAATCATAAGCATATCCATGATTTAATTTGATTGTCATGATCATAAAATTTGAAACTTTTCTAATTATGCATCATTGAAGGTGTGTGTTATCCTCCTATTAATGTTAAGGTGCTTGATTTCTCTATTTGCTATGAGCCTTTAATGTTTCTTTTGTTTAAATGTAAAAATTAACATGTTACTTCCTAAGTACTATGTCAAACTTTGATACAAAAAAAATGCTTATTTTTGCATTGAAACACAGGAAACTTGTAGAATTCATAGCAAAAATAAATAAATAAATAAAGCAATCAAGCATCTCAATATTAATAGATATAAAATTAATTTAATCAAATAACTTAGAAGCTAACATGTAATATGGAGAAATTACAAGCAGATGATAACCATGTTTCCTTTTAACTTTTGTAGGAATACCATGTATATTTATTGTAAATTTAAAGTCTATTTTTCATTATAAATAATAATTTTTTAATTGTATATATTCATGTATTAATATGGAAATAAATAAATAGAAGAATATATGTTTGTAATATATTGTCTCTTTTCTCATTATTGTTTCATTTACATTCAATTTATTGTTATTTTGTTTAATTCTATAATAAGAAAAAAAAGAAATATGTGTTTTTAAAAAAAAGACATTCATCTATTATGATATTGATTTTGTTATAACTGACGATAAATATTACTTAATAAAATGACATCATTGTACTAAAGATGATAGTCAATGTTCTAAACTAATATGTAATATAAATTTTAGATGTCAATTGTTATATAGTAATTGATGTAGAATATTAGGCCATGGGTGCAAATTGAAAATGAAAAGGATAAAGCATGGTATCATTTGAAAATAAAAACAATATAGCATAATGCCATTTGGAAATTTCACTTTGAAGCTTCTCTAACCCTAAAATGATTCTCCATCTAGTAAAATATGCTCTCCTTCGAGTGACTCATTAATTATTTTCCAAGATTAAAAGCTTAATTAGCTTGTGAATAAATATATGAGGTTTTTCACTCCTTAGAAAAGAGTAGATTATAAATGTGAGAATTTTTTTTTCTGATGTTTGTTCTTGCAATTTATTTTTTGGTTTCCTAATAGATCTTATTTTGTTTTCTATCATTTTGATATAGCTTTTACATTTTTGCACAAGTAAGAAATTTGATCTTATTCATCTTTTTTGGTATTATTTTGTATTATTTACTATTTATTCATATGAAAATGTGTACTATACTAATTTTTCATGAATGCTTATTGCATTTATAGGAATCGTATTCAAAAAGCTTTTCTACATAGTGCAAACATCATATATTGAGCAATGAGTATCAAAACAAATTTAGCGAAGCACCCACACCCCTAATTGTGGTATTGTATGCAAAGTTTCACCATTTTCATTCTTTTTATTCAATTTATTTTTTTAGAGTTGTTTAAATTGGAATTCTTTAAAGTAATTGGAGATATTGACTTTCTACATTTGGTTAAAATATAGAGGAAATGAAAAGGATAAGAGAGTGAGGAAATGGGGATGTGGTTAGGGTTTGAGATGAAGGAGTGAGTAATTAAAGGCTAGGGCATAGGGATGACATTTGGGTTTAAGACAAGGGAGTGGGAAAATAGAGAACAAGGTTTAGGTAGGGCAAGGGAACATACAATGTTAGTTATTAAAGTAAACTAATGTGGTATTATGGGTATTAGACATCGATTTTTAGAAAATAAATGAGGTTTAATTTAAATTTCCCAATGTGATATAAACATAAATAATGCTAGATTTTTCAAAATAAAAAATAATATTGTTTTTATATTTTATAATAATTTACTAATTGATGTTAAAACAACATTTACTACAATGCTTAATTATATATCAGTCATTTTCCAATATATAATCCCTTAACACTTGACATTAATAAGCTATTTTGTATTAGTGTGATACTACATTGATATCATAAATTTTTAGCTCTAAATCCCAATCATAGGTACTAAAATTGATCTAACTAGACTATTGAACACTAAATTAACAAATTGAATCTTTTAAGTTATAAAACATCAAATTATCTCAATTATTTCAATGAGAAAATTAAACTAGCTTGAAATTACTTATTTGCTTGATTATAAGAATCAATCTTCTTTTATGTACACACAAATAGATATAGTGATAGATGTTGTATAATATAGACACACATATATATGCTTTGAGGTTTAATTTTTGGAGGTAGGAACCATTAACATTCATTTGGCATAAAAAAACTAATAACAAAATTAGTGATGGGCTTTCATAAATCCTTCTTTAAATTCATCGATAGCTTATTCATTAAACATTAATTAACAATGAATATATGTATCACTAATTCCATTGCTAAATTGGATTATATATTAATCATCAGCATAAGACCTCTCATTTTCTTCCTTTTTCCTCCTTCATTGTTGCATTGCCTTTGACCCCATGCCACCTTTATCTGTCACCACCATTGCGTTCTCCTAGTTGATGAGCATTTTGATTAGTGAATTTTCTCCATTTTATCTTAGTTTACTAGTTTTTCAACTTTTAGGATTTAGTTTTGTGGTTTGTGATGAGTTGATATATTGTAGTGATATTTGTTTCATTGTTAAATATTTTGCTAATTGATTGTTGTATTCATAATTATTTTGTTAAAAAATAACTTTTAAAGTGCTTTTCAATTTTTTTAGGATTTAGTTTTGTGATTTACAATGAATTGATGTATTGTAGTGATATTTGTTTCATTGTTGAATATTTTGGTGATTGACTATTGTATTAATGATTATTTTGTTAAAAAATAATGATTTTAAGGGAATTTTTGGAGTTTTTTGTTTTTAGGAATTTAATTTTGTGATTTGTGATGAGTTAATGTATTATAGTGACATTTGTTTCATTGTTGAACATTTTGGTTGTTGATTATTGTATTGGTGATTATTTTGTAAAATAATAATAACTTTTAGGGAGTTTTTGGAGTTTTTTGTTGTTTGAGATTTAATTTTGTGATTTGCAATGAGTTAATGTATTATTGTGGTATTTATTTCATTGTCTAATATTTTAGTGATTAATTATTGTATTGGTGATTATTTTGTTAAAAAAATTTTTAGGGAGTTTTTGGAGTTTTTATAAAGGATTTAATTTTGTGATCTGTGATGAGTTGATATATTATTGTGATGTTTATTTCATTGTTGAATATTTTAGTGCTTGATTATTGTATTAGTGATTACTTTGTAAGAAAATTTTAATATTTAGAGTTTTTCAATTTTTTAATTTTTGGGGATTTAATTTTGTGATATTTGAATATTTTATATATTGTAATGATTTTTTTTGTGAAACTAAATATTTTTTACTCATTTAGAAATGTATTTAATGCTTTTTCTCTATTTTTACCCTAGTGACAATAATATTGGTGGGTTGCAATATTGGGGTAAATCATTCCAATACAATTGGTTGCATACTTGAAATAATTCATTCTCATTGTTCCTTAATTCTTGTTGGTTGTTGTGTTGAGATCGGGAGCCAAGCAGATGCAGTGGAAATTAACCGATCCCAGTCAATGGATCCATGCAAAATATTAGATTCAGGCAATACCTTTTGGATGATTCAGAAACTTGTTTGTTGATCACCTCTTCGACTTCTTTTTGGCTGAAGACTTTGAGGTATCCATACAAACCAGTAAATCACCAATGAACATCCACACGAACACTGGTTGGAATTCTTCTCCTTAACCTTATAGCGCTAGCTATGTCTCTTCAAGAGTTATGGTCAAGGAAGGGTGCTACGATTTTTCTATGTTAGGGATGTGTGAATAATAATGATCAAACTATTATTACCCAGCAAGCCTATTTAAATAAGAGTATAGAAAATCCTAACTAATTTAGGCTTTGTTCCATGTATAATTATAGACTTATTACTAGGCCTTATAATTATAATATGGAATTCTTAAATATTTTGGTCCAAACAATTTAGTCCATCAATTCCAAATCCACTAGGCTTTAAGTGTGCAACCCTATAGGTTCTCATTACATTGGCAATGATCATAAATAACATTAATGATCACAAACAATGAGCAATGTCTAGCAACACATCATTGTTATCCAAATAATGAGAAAGTCGGTGATTCGATTGAACCTTCACGCATGATAATCTTCTATGTCCTTTTGTTCTAGACATCTTGATTAAGCATGAGACATGGACTGTGTCATTCCCATATAGCTCAATTCAAAGGTTTCTTGATTCCTAAGTTAACTAAAGCAAATGTAATTGACATCCCATGTCAATTCACTTAAGGATGCCATGCATTTTCTCAGCTTTACTTAATTAAGGGGCCTACATATGTCACTTCTGTTATATAGGAGGGATAAATTTCATCTTAATTACATAAATCTCTCTGCATGATATGTGACATATCCACCTTTGTATTCACTCAACCAAGAGCAACATTGAGTAGTATCAAAATATAAAACTCATATGTAAGAAACCTGGGTGATCTTAGGTTAAAGGATCATATTAATTATGATCACTAAGAATCATTTATGATACTCATATAACAATCCATGTAGTGTTCTTAGGGTGGGTCAATCCAGTATATAAGTTCTTTAACTTATACTCATGTGTAGACTTAATATCTCATATAAATCACCATACATGCTAGCCTTAACATATCAAAGTAATCCAATACACAATGATATATGACTAGGGACATTTAAGAATACAATTATTCTAATGTTATTATCATAATTAAATATATTACGCAGAAAATATATATATATGATAGTTAGAATTGCCATTAAAATAATATGATTCAATTTTACAATAATCTATATGATTAGTTTTAGGGCATATACACTAACATGTTGCCTGCTTTAGTGAATGAGTCAATACGTAAATTTAGGGTTTTATTTTTTATGGTATACACATATAAGTTCTAAAGAAATTGGTTTAAGTTTAATTTGTGTATTTATTATGACTGATGTTTTATACACTTTCTTATCTAGGATCCATAAGTTTAGGTCAAAATTCAAAAAATTTGAAAATAGGCAATTGGATCATTAAATAAATTAACACTTTTGCAGTTCTTTCAAAATGGTATATATAGTTAGCGTATGTAAAAAATTGCATAATGTTGGGTTCCAAGCTATTTATTATGATAGCTACTATATTCATTGTGAAATTCACCTATAAAATTAAAATTCATCAAAGATTCTATATGTTGAAAATTTAAATAGCACTATAATATTAATAATTTCATATTTCAATAACAAATAAAAACTTTAAGGCATTTAATTGAAAATATAAAAGAATTTTTAATTTATAAGTTTCTTAAATCTTCTCTATATAATAAAGTAGCAGCCAAAAGAGAAGACATTAGTAAAAACCTATGAAGCAAAAAAATTAAGAATCTTTTTCTAATTCCTAATTAAATGCATCAGAATCTTCATTCATTATTGAAACATGAAATTATTGATATTGGAGCACTATCAAATTTTCAATGCATGAAATTTTTGATGAATTTTAATTATGTAGGTGAACCTCACTACAAAATATAGCAACTACCATAATAAATAGTTCAAAACCCAATTTTATGCAATCTTTTTACATGTACTAGCTATATATACCATTTTCAACTGAATTGCAAAAGTGTTAATTTATTTAATGATCTGGTTGCCTATTTTCAAAATATAATCCTAAATTTAAAAACTAAATACATAAATTAATAAAAAATTTAACTAATATAATAAATTTTCATAAAAATTAATAAACATATCAATGTGGATTTTTCATGTAATATCAAAATAGAATCCTAAATTTTAAAATTAAATATAAAAAATCAAACCCATAAATTATAGGTGCTTGGCTCTACCAATGGTTCCCTAATATTAGACATTTGATAGATTTTCTATTCTTATTTGCATTTAGTTCATGTATCAATTCATTCATTGTCACCTCAATGGAGTGAATTTGATATTAGTATTAGAAATAATGAGTCCATATTTCAACTGGGTTGGCTAATAATGACCCTATTTCAATTCATTCACTATCAACTCAATAAAGTAAATCAAGGAGTATTGTTAAGAAAATTGAATAGGTATTTCTACAAGGGTTCTCTAATAATGGTCTTAAAAATTAAAATAGTTGTCATAGATATGAGAGCAAAAAACTACTTTGGGAACACAATAGTGTAGGGGAGGCTTTATAACTATTCATTCCTTCATTATGCAACCAACTCTAAATACCTAGTTATTTTGTATATTTTCTTCAAAGTCATGAGATACACACCAAGTTCCTTAGTTACTTGTGTTATAGGAATATGAAAGTGGCTTCTCTTCTCACCATCAAGAAATCATTAGATAATCATAGTGAAGAAATTAAAAATTAAAAATACTACTAAGATTGTGAAGAAAATATATCTCACATAACTTACATATAGTGTAAAAGACCTCTAACCCACAAATCATCATTTCTCTTTTTTTAGTTTGAATATGTTATTCCACATTAAATAATGAGTCACCCTTTTCACTATTACTTCTTTCACTCCCTTAATACCTACTATTCCTACATCTGGTAATGCTGGTTCTTCACCATTTGGTTCATTGCACCTTTGCCAATTTGGTGGTCATAAGGAGAAGAGCTAACACAAGATCATTTTTAACCCACTTATGGATTGCATTTAGTTTTAAGCAATACAACAATCAGCAATGCAACAGAGAATGCCTTGTTGGCTGTTATTTTCTCTAATTAAAATTTTAATATTTTCACTTTTTTTTTAAACTTCAAAGAAGCTATTTGTAAGTTTTAAATTTTCAAGGGATTATCTAATAATAAAGCACACTTTAAGGATTTATTTGTATTTTCTCCAAAATTTTTTGTATACCGTAATTTCATCTCATGTCGTTAATTATATTTAATTATAGCAACAGTAAACAGGATGCATCATAATTGTACAAGCTTTCTTCCATTCTTGCAGGGGAGTCCCATGGTGGCTAAATTCCCACATATGGTTTAAATTATTAAAAGGACAGTCAATATTTTAATATCATAACATTATTATTGTGGGGGTATTAGATAGAGCACATGACATTGATACATCTTGTGATTTGCAACGTTGAAAAATAATCATAGCTTTTATTTTATTTCACCCTCCCCACTAAATATCCGTAAGCTTATGTCACCATCACCCCATCCAGTCGTTGTCCCTCTTCCATGTGTAACACCTCTAGTTGTGTCCCTTTTTTTTTTTTTTCTAGTTTTTGTGACTGAAACAGCGTTTAATTGGAGCATGACTCAAATACACTTGGAAGAGAAGATTAGGAGTAACGTAACAAATATTTATTCAAAAGATTTATGGTTTATTTGGCTATAAATTTTTTAGAATTCATTTCGTTTCATTTTTTAAAAAGACAATTTCATTTCATTTTAAATATTTTTTATTTTGGATACATTATATAAAATATCATTCCATTTCATTTTAAAATAATTTTTCTGAAAGTTTAATTAGAACATGTAGAATTCATTTCAAATATTTATATTTACCATGTTATCCCCAATTTGGTGCTTTATTTTCCCTATACAGATATTGGTGTAATTAGTTACCTATTTAGTGCTTAGCAATACTAAAAAATATAGACCATATATATTAGAGAGAAGATAAGAATGATGAGTGAGGAGGTAAAAGTAAAAGGTGGCGTGAGATTTGAGGCAAAAGACAAATGGGTAGGTCGTAAACCAATTAAATGGTTAAGAGTAAAGTTGTCTATCAAAAATTTTACATTTCAAATGAAATGAAATCCTACAAAATTCTAACTAATTTGGTGGGATTTTAAAATGACAAAAATGTAAATAAAATAAGATTTAGAAATGAGTTTTTTATGGCATCATGACACTAATTATCAATGGGTGGCATTCGGTTGGCATGTTTATCAATTGATAAGTATGAGGGTAAGGGTTCAAAATCTTTCCTTGTCAATTTCCCTCTCATTTTCCACAATTAGATGCTCCTACACCAGTGATAATAAGTGCGTTCACAAAGAGGCTCTCAAACCAAGGATTGCCCTCTCCAATGTACAGATAACAAAAAAAAATTAGAACTTTTTTATAAAATCAAATTGATGAAAAATTACTTTTAAAAACATAATACTAAATAGGATTTTTATTTTTAAAACTTGTTTTTAAAAAATAGTTTACCAAAGGAGTTTTTTATTCTATAAATTAAAAGTTCAACACTGTTTTGAAAAGAGTTCTCGTTAAACACTTTCTATTTTTGTTTACATTTTAAAAACTATTTTTCGATCTCATTCTATAAAACCACTGTAAAAAAAAAAAAAAACAGAAAACAATAGATAAATACACTCACACCACTTCTTTAATTTACCATGCATCTATAAGCAAGTTACTTATTTTGTTCAAAAGCAATGCTGCCATAAGTAATGGAAGGGCCAATCTTAACCTAATATTTTGTGGGGTCAAAAAATTTTTGAAAAGCCTAATAATCTATATAAAAATATTTTAAAAATTTTATATAATTATATAGTGTTAATACATAATTTTAAAAATTTTGAAGGGTTAAAACCTTCCTATGTCCTTTGTAAGCTCCGCCTTTAGGCAGAATTTTGTTGAGAACAAGGGTGACTTCATCCCAAAATTTTTAATATTATGTATTAATATAGTGTAATTTTGAGATAATTTTTTACGAATTTATTTTACATAAATCATTTATTTTCGAAGTTTTTTGTCACTAAACATAAATTAATTGTCATCCGTTTATTAAAAAGTTGCTATCATCTTTAAAAAAATTTAGCAACGAATCCTTAAAAAAAATTACAATCAAAATTGTTAGGGGTTGGGCCGGTTTAGCCACCCGAGAAAATGTATCAAATTTCTTAACAATTTTAAATTTTGTTAGAAAATTCGTATGTAAACTCCAAAACTTGAAACATTTTCACAAAGTTATTAATAAATTATATTTTCATCCTTTAAAAGTTTTCAACTAACATCACTTATTACAATCTTTTGAAAACTTGCAAGAAACTTAATACGTCTAGTTGAGATGTCTTTTAGGTACTTCACGTACTCGGCAACTTTCCTATCATGGCCCTGCCAGCATAAATGAGACCTATCTACTCTAGACATAAGAAACAAAAAGTCAGCATCTCAAGTCAGTGAAGACTGAAGAGTTCACCGGATGGGTTTTCTCTGCCTTTCAATTCTTGTAGTTAGCCAAATGAAGTAATTATAGAAAATTTCTTATATAAATGAATAGACGAAAAATCTTATTCTAACAATACAGAGATAAATGATGTTGGAACTAGTTTGTAAATTATTATGTATATGTGTGGTTAAATCTTCAAATTGAAATATTAAAATATGCACACAAATTGTTAAAGTCATGTTATTTTGAAATCAAAAGATATGATGATCTATAATCAAGAAATGCATTAGTTAATGACCAAAAATCATGTCAAAAGATATGATGGTTAATGGTCAAGGGTCATATTGGTTAATGGTCAAGAATCATGCCAACTAATGATCAAGAATTATGTTTATTGATGATAAAAAAGATCATTGATTCATGATAAATAGATACATTGGTTCATTATCAAAAGGTATGATGGTTGATACTCAAAAGACATATAGTTCATGTTTAAGAAATATGATAGTTTGTGTGCAAAAGATGCATTGTTTCATGATCAAGAGATGTATCAATTTATGTTGAAGGGACATGTTGGAACATAATCAAGAGGCATATTGATTCAAGTGTTGTTTATAAATATAACTAAGATAGTGAAACAAATACAAAATAAAAAGATAAATATTTGAGTTAATTAACGACTATAAATAATTGTGAGTGGATGGAAAGGAATAAAGAAATTTATCTTTCATCTTAAATGGAAAAGGGTAAGTAAATCTTCATTTTTTTATCACTTTGTTACTTTTATGAACCATTGAAAAGAGTTCCTAAGGAGACCTTATCAAATTACTGATTTTTCAATCTCTACAGTGCCTAGATAAATCCTAGGAGTGATCGCCACAAACCCTATAATAAATAATGGAGGTGAATTCACTTAAAAGATAATGCTTTTTGTAACACATTTTAGCCACAACATATTTTCTAACTTATATTCTACTTTGTTTCATGATATTTTCTAATAAAGTTTTCAAAGGTTTCATCTCATATTAGATAGCAAGAATATATAAATAACAATAGATGCTTCTTTGACACTCAAATCGGAGTTGGAATGATAAATAAAGAATATTAACAAAAATAATATTTTAATTTCATTGCATAATTTTCATAATATAGTGTTGATGCATGATAAAAAATGCAAAAGACAAATGGATGTTGAATTTTTCAATGTTCAAAGCCACTACAAAAGATAAGTGATTATTACTTTACTCATTTATTTAAAATAAATTAATGAAATTCTTTGTATACATATACAAAAATTTGAATGCATAACATCAACATATTTCAAACAATTATCTTGCAATAAGATTTTCGTCTTCTCTCCATTTTCTTTTTATCACAAATTGTATTCTATACCAACAAATAATAGAGTTGAAAAGAAATGAAAACAGGTTTCTTAAGAGTGAAATCACTACATATCTTTGAGTTCTCTCTATGAAGGCTTACTTGAAAATCCATAAAATGTAGAAGCCCAATTTTTTTAAAAGTCTATTTGAAAATGCTTTGGGCTAAAAGCCCATAGAAATATTCCCTCTATTTTTAAATGTTTAATTTTCAAATATTTTCTAGAAGGTTTTGATGATGAGATAATAACCATTAGATAAAATGAATAAATATTGGTTATTGCAAAGTTCAAGTTATAGCTAGAAATGAACTAATTAGTTAGTCTCTTGAAATAAAAGAATATTCTCGAAGAGGAATTTGTAGTTATTTTAATTCTATGTAATTTTTTCTTGGACTTCAAGTTGTCCTTTAATTCTATGTAATTTTTTCTTGGACTTCAAGTTGTCCTTTAATGAAATATTTTATTTAATTGTTGATGTGTTTCTGTTAGGTATATATTTAGCTAATGTGTTGCAATTATCCACCATAAAACTATTATAGCTATGCATTAAGTGTGAGCCATCTCTAGTCCATGAACAAGCAAACAAGTTTCTCGGGGTAGCAAAGAGAATAATGGCTATAAAGTACATTGGAAGCTATCAAATCACATGTGCCCTACTCAAAAACACTTATAGCAACTCCAATTGTCTCTAATGATCACATGCCTTCAACTGCTATAAATAGGATGTCACGACCCGACATACTGTAATCGTGACCGGCGTAAAGATATCCAATCAGTATTCCACACTGATAAGATATCCTTACTAGCCTCTAAAGATGACACAATATTGTATATACTTATAAAAATAACATTTGGGCGCGCCGAAAGAAAGTAGGTAATAAAGAGTTAAAATACCGAAATAATATACATATAACAGCACAAAAATATTTACAAAGATAAGTCTATCATAACTTTACATACAGTAAACCTAGTCATCTGACTCACTAACCCGATTAGGGCCTTCCTCCTCCGAATCAGATTCTGGAGGAGAACTAGAACTAGATGTTATGGGCCCTAACGGTGTCTCATTGCTCCCGGTATCGCCATCCGGGGGGACTAGGACTAGAGGGAAGAAAATCTAAAGGACATTTGGCTCCCTATCCATGGGCCAATAGTCCATGTGATACAAAATATTTATCTCATTGGGAGTGACCCGAATCTCTATTTGTAACTCTAATCCATACGTTCTAAAGGGTGTTGTGGCATGTCCTCTGTAAGTGTTACCGCGCGTCCACGGATCCATGGTTATTATCTGAAAAGACAGTTTAAAGAAAATACAGAATGAGTATAAATATACTCAGTGAGTAATAACCTATTATTGCCCCTTTTTGGTTTTCCCATTTAAGGTTGCTTTTCTAATTAAAAGCTCAAATTTAGATATTACGTTATTTGAGGAATGGCATTAGTTGGTATGCAATGTAACCTTATATCTTCGGTCCGACTTTATCCCCCGCCACCCTAGGCCCGAGGCCACCAACCTTTTCCCTCCACTACTTACCCCTCCTCTCCTTCTCTATGAAGGATGTTTTCTCCCTCCCACATTTTTGTAAGTAGAATGAACAATTGTGAGACGCCACATGCATCAACCACAATTTTTCCTCGAGGAATGTGTCAAAATACCAACAATGCCATAAGTGTTTTATGCTCCATTTATCCTTCTATGCTCATTCTCATATCAAACCCTAAAGGATATTCATGTATACAAATTAAATCATTCATATGTCATACACACAAATTAAACAATTCATATCACACAAAACATTTTGTATGTAGACCCTATCCAGGCAGCATAAGGGCAGGAATTATTTGAAGGACTAAAAAAATTTACTATTACTAGAATTTTGACTCGCACCACATCACAAACATAGTGATTCATACAATTTTTTTCCAGAATTTTCCTCAACCATTTGATAATCCTAAAAATTTCGTGAACAAGACAGGGCATATTCGGATTTTGTCCTGAACAGCTCCTTTTCACTATTTTATTGGGTGACCAATTCATCTCCGATTGCCCTGAAATTTTTACAAAATATTAAAAACACCTCAATTGGTTTCCCTAAATTTTTTCACGATTTTCCATGATCATTTTAGGTCCCAAGAAATTCGAAAACAGAAGCCAACGTGAAAGTGCCCTGCTTCTGGACAGCACTGATGACCTGATTTAGGAAATTCTTTTAAAATACCTAAAAGTTTCTAAAAATTCTCAAAATTTCCAGAATTCATCCTCACATCTTAAGAGACCTTAGGATAACAAAAATCAAAGTTTTTGATGACAAATCACCTAGGTTCCACGTGACTATTCACCAACCAGAATTTCAACAGCATTTTTCACCCTTCTTGATACCATTTCCAACATAATATTAACAATTTCTTTTCAACAGCCAAAACCACTTCCATTCTCATTATTCATTATCCAAATATTCACTTCCAACAACTTCATCACGTGTTCAAATCATGTTGAACTAATTATCTCAACAACTAACACAAATCATGTCCTAGAAATCATATTCCTCATGACCATCCAGCATTAGGAATTCATAAAATGTATAACAAGCTATTACTCACCTTAAATCCTTACTTGTTTCTTCCTCCTTTCAAATCTGAATTCTAAGGAAGAGGGAGATGAATTCAAGAAAATAAAAATCAGATTTTAGAGTCAAGAGGAAGAAGAATTTCACAAGAGTTTAGGGGTATCAAAACCTACCTATTTAACTTGCCAATTTCCCTTGAATTTACTTTGTCTAGCTTCCCTTGTTACTTCTCTTATGTGGTCATGTTTTTTGCTGGAGAGGAGCAGCAAATGTGCTGCAGCTAAGCCTCTTTTACTTTATATAAAATTGCTTAAAGGATTTCTAAAAAAAATCTCACAATTTCTATCATTTTCAACATTAAATTTGCCTTGGATTTCGGGAGGATTTTGGGGACACTTGGTGAGCTGCATAGCACGTCCAAGTGGCTGAGTTTCAGACCAGCACATCATGATTTATCCAATAGAAATGAGACACAAATTAAAAGTTTTCAAATATTACACTTTTGCCCCAAATTTTGTCATTTTCTTTCATTTTGGTCCTTGTCTTCCCTTGGAAGTTTGGGCTGGTGTTGGATCACAAATTTGGGCCTTATTTCTTCACATTTAGGTCTGAAAAGAACATGGGTCAACTCAAGCTATACAACAAAAAAATAAAAAGGCCAAAAAGATAAAAGGGTTTATTACAATTTGGCCCTGAATTACTTATTTTCTTCACATTTTCACCCTTAGGCTTCTAAATATCTTAAAAATTTTATTTTTACTTCCCATAACCATTTTTGAGCTTTGAAAATTATTTTTGATCATCCATTAATTTTTTTTGAATTAATTTACTATAATTTTGACTCATTTTCTCACTTTTTCGCTTTACCGGGTACAGAAATTCAATAAATTTCTAAGTGAAATTTTCAAAAATCTATTCTTAGGTTTCTAAGTATATTTTCACTTATTACAATCTCATTAAAATTTCTTATTTATTATTATTATTACTATTGTACTAATCTAGGGTCATTACATAGGACATGCAAAGGGTGAGAGAGGCCAATAAGAACAAAAGGCTAAGTTGACAAAACAAGCTTGTATTATTGTCTAAAGTTTTAGACTTGCACATCCATTCTTAGAGAGAGTTTAAAATTCTTGTAAATCTTTTTTGAGATATTCTTTCATTATTTTCATTCACTAGCTTGAGATAAAGTGAAAGTGGGAAGTTTTTCTTGTATAATCCCTCATGCTAGTTATTGTGTCTTGTAATAGGTAGGAAAAATCTTTGGATTATGAGGTAAGATTGCTTGAGTCCTAGTGTAAAATCAATTTTGGAAATCCTCAGATTGTGAGGTGGGATTACTTAAGTCCAAGTGAAGATTAAGCGAGGAAAAAGTTGTAAAAGAGGTTGATAAAACTAGTGGATAACCTTTAAGCTTCTATTTAAGCTTAGGAGAAAGGACTAAATCCAAAAGGTATTTTCTTTTGGACCATCAAATCTCTATAAAGAGTTTGCACGGCTCTCTACCTTACTCATTTAATTTTTAGCATTTTACTTCATGCACTATATTTAATTATTCAATTATTTGATAAAAATAAAGTTCTATTTGCTAGTTCATAATTATGATTGGTCATTTAAACTTCCAATTGCTTATTTAAAATAGAAACGGTTTTATTGAATGAAAATTTCTTCTAAGTTTTGGAAAACCAATTCAACCCCCTCTTTGTCACTAGTTCTTTCAATTGGTATTAGAGCTCGATCTTATTTTTATTGAGCTTAATTGGTTTAAGTAAAGATGCTCTAGGGACAAAATAGATTTAATGGCTCCAACAAATGGTCCAAAAAGACACTCCACAATGAAAACATCTTTTTTTATGGCATTAACAATGTTCATTAAAAGTGTAGGATGAAAATCTTCTTGAAAACCTTAGATACAAATTTATGAGAAATCATTGAAAGCAAAGCTCCAATCCTCATGAAAGACGATGGAGAAGTACAAGTTCCTAAGCCAAAATTTGAATAGAGTGAAGATGAAAAGAAGAAAGATAATCTTCATGCAAAGGCTATGAATGCCATAATTTATGCTATATGCCTTAAAGAATTCAAAAATGTCTCAAATTATATCATAGCTAAAGATATGTGGGAAAAACTTAAGATCACTTTTGAAGGCACAAATCAAGTTCAAGTAACTCATATGAATATGCTCATGCAAGAGTTTGAACTCTTTCATATGAAAAAAGGGTGAAAAAATAGAGCTTAGAGCTTATATTTGAAAAGTTTACTACTATTGTAAATTATCTTCAATCTCTTGAAAGGATCATTCCTAAATCAAATATCATCTTAAAAATTCTTTGAAGTTTTCCAAAATCATGGTAATTTAAATTTGATGTTATTACTAAAGGCAATAGCCTTGAAACTCTAAGTTATGATAAGTTAAAAGGTAAACTTGTGGCATATGGAAAGGCTTTCTTAAGGAATCCTCATGAAAGGAAAAGAAAAACATGGCTTTGAAAGTTGCCACCTTAAGAGTTGAAGAAAGTGTAGATGAAAAAGGAGAACTACTTAAAGCCATAAGTCAAAATAGGGAAATGGCATGCTTGGCTAAAAGATTTCTCTTTATATACAAAAGAAAAAGATTAGAGAAATCTAGACCTCCTATATAAAAGTAGCAATTCCAAGAAGAAACATGTAACCAACAACCAACTTGCTATGAATGCAAGAGAATAGGTTATAAAACGATCAAATACCTATATCTCAAAATAAGATTCAAGCAAAGGTCATAAAAAGAAGAAAGCAATGATGGCATCTTAGAATGATGAGTGCATATCATTAGAAGAAGAAACAAAGAATAAAGAAGATGGTGAAATAGCATACATGTGCCTTATAGAAAATGAATAAGAAAGTAAAGCAACTTTTGACTATCTTGAAACTATTTTATCAAATGATGATTGGCAAAAAGCTTTTGATAATTTACTTATAGATTCCCATAAATCATAAAAAAATATTTTATGATTGTTGAAGAAAAATCTTCTTTGTCAAAAGAACTTAAATGATTGAAAAAAGGAAAAAAGATTTTAGAAAATAAATTGAAAATCTTAAAGAAGAAAGTAACATTCTTTAAGAGAACATTTCTAAAGTTGCACTCGAATCATCTCATTATTGTGTGCAAAGCATTAACACTAATGAAATATCTTTTATGGCCCAAAGAATATGCAACATTTGTGCTATTTCATTAAAAGGATTTTCTCCTAAAGATTCAAAATGTTTTGTATCTTTAAATAATCAAAGTTGGCTTTGTTATATAAGACTTGGGCATGTATACATTTGTCTTATCTCAAATCTTTTAAAAATATGATTTAGTTCAAGGTCTTCCAAAGATCAATTGTGAGAAAAATCATATATGCAATGCTTGTTAACAAAGGAAACAAGTAAATTTTGCCTTTAAAATGAAAAATGTTATTTCCACTTCAAGACCCACGAAGCTATTGCATGTGGATATTTTAAGTCCAATTCAAACAACAAAATTTTAAAAGCAAAAGACATGGTTTTATTATTATTAATGATTTTACTAGATATATTCAGTTCATGTCTATAGCTTATAAAGATGACACCTTTGACATTTTTTAAAAACTTTGTAAAAAGATTCAAAATAAAAATAATATTTGCATATCAAACATTAGAAGTGATCATCGTGGAGAATTTGAATATCATCATTTTGAAATGTTTTCTGAAGAAAATGGTATTAGCCTTGATTTTTCTTGTCCTAGAACTCCTTAATGAAATGAGGTAGTTGAAAAGAAAAACAGAACTCTTCTTAATATATTTAATATGATGAGTTATGAAAACAATCACCCAAAATACTTTTAGGCAAAAGCCAAAACACATCATGTTATATCATCAATAAATGCTTGATAAGACCTATTTTAAAGCAAACTCCTTATACAGTATGAAATGGAAGAAAGCCTAACATAAGTTACTTTCATGCTTATAAGTGTGATTGTTATATCTTGAATAATAGAAAAGATCATCCTGTCAAGTTTGATTTAAAAGCTAATAAAGGTACCTTCATGGATGACTTTATCACAAGTAAAGTATATAGGGTTTACAATAACAGGATTCTTATTATAAAAGAATCCATGCATATGATATTTAATGAATTTAACAATCTTTTTTTGAGTAAGCGATTAGATAATGATGATGATATTATTCTCAAAGAGAAAGAGTCTATGAACAAGTAAGCATTACATGATGATATTTGCTCAAAGAAGTAACCTATCAACTCAAATGATCAAATTCCTAATAGTATAGAAAGGTAACAAATTTAATGAATGAGCAAGCAAATTTGCCTATTTCAAGGTCACAAGACATAAATCCTTCAAGAGAATTGAAACATATGCCAAATTATCCTATAAAATACATAACTAGTGAACTCTTGCAAGGAAGGCAAACTAGATCTTCTTATTAAAGGAGTACTAACAATAAGGTTTTTCTCTTTTAAATACAACCAATAAATGTTAATAACACATTACTTCATGAAAGGGGGTTCATGCAATACAAGAAGAACTTGATCAATTTGAGAAGAATAAAGTATTTCATAAATTTGATCAAGTTGTGCCCAAACAAGTAGATCATCCAATCATCACAATAAGCTTGATGAATCCAAAAAAATGGAAAGAAATAAGGCAAGGTTAGTAGCTCAAGGGTATAACCAACAAGATGGTATTGACCATGATGACAGTATTTTTTGATTTCATGTTTCTCAATGTTAGAATATTTTAAGTGGGTAGACATTCCTAAGGAAAGGATACACCACATCTATGATGGCATCTAGTGCAATGCAGCCAATCTCTCCAAGGATTGGAAGTATAGACTATATAATTGTTACTTGATGCATAAAGGGGTAAGAACAAGCACAATCTTAAAAGTACAAGGAGGGAAGTACCGAATGATATGCTTAAAGATCATTAGTTGCAAGCCTATGATATGTTCAAGAGTCTAGAGTACCTTATAAAAGTGAATTACACATCTCAGGTCATACATTTTAAAATTCCAAGTTTATTACTAACTTTTCTAATGTTTATTATATTTTTCTTTGATTTTGCAAGAGAGATCCAAGAGAATGCTTATAATAGGATGTAAAAAGGATATAATGATTGACATGAATTGAAATCCATAATAGCATATCAATACCACAAGGCATACTAGATAAACATTCATTGCATTTAATATGATACAATTTAATGTTAACTAATCTTTTTATTTTAAAATTAGCCTAGAGAAATAAGATAACAAGTGAGTTGCACCAAGGCTAGACAACTTCATTGACCATCATACTAAACCATCAAGGAAGTAGGCATTGGAGGAGGCCCAAACAACTTATATAATCATTTTAACATTTTATCTTCTAAAAAAATTATATAGATGCAAATATAGGAGGAGGCCAACATTTAGCTACAAACACAGTTAGGTTCTATGCTTGCCTTATCAACTTCTATTGCAACTAGTCAATCCAAAAGCCATTATTGAAGAGGTGGTAAGTTCTCATAAACGGCATAAGAAAGGAGTCAGTCATGTGCTTTAGGGGACACCTTATGCTAGCACTTTATCAATTGCCATATATCCTCCCCAGCAGTGGGGTGATGCATCATTGCTCGATGGCGTCCAATAATACATAAGTTCTATGCTTGCCTTATTGATTGCCACCACGATACAATTTAATCAATCTACCATTGTCAAAAAAGTATTAGGCACTTATCAAAGGTAGAAGAAAAAGGTTAGCTATGTGCTTCGACGGACACCCTATGGTGACATCCCATCTAGCACCTTATCAACTGCCATATATCCTCTTTTAGGGGGTAATGCATCATTGCCCAATGATGTTTAGCAATACATCATTCAAAGTTAGCAGGGGTTAAAGTATCAATAGAAGCTTCTTTTTTACCAATAGCAAACTACAGACCCGTTGATGCGATATGTGGTACCAACTATCAAGATAACCATTCCTCCATTGTCCCTTGCTACCATTCAACCTATCCCTTCATCAGTCTTGCTACGAAGATTCACTTCATGACTACATGCACTTACACCCTAGATCCATACCTAGTAAGATGATTTCAAGCAATAAGATGATGATCAAGACAATTACTTGCCATACCTTGGCAGGTCTTAGTGATTTTACATATTTTATTTCTTCCCTTGGATATTATTTTATACTCTTCTATATAGATATTATTTTCATTATTGTATATTATTCAAGATTTTGTCATATTTATAGATTTCATTTTTTTTCTTTGCTTTAGTATTATAATATAATGCAAATAGTTAAATTTTAAATTATATTTATTATGATAAGAAATTTATTAAAAATATATTTATGAATTTTTGTATTAAAAATGAATTTAAAAAATTAAAAAAATCTATAGCAACTATTACGAAAATATTAAACACTTAAGGAATGATAAAAGAAAGAGATGAAAGAAATGAAGGAGAAATATTAGGAAGAGAAAGAAATATAAGGGAGAGGAGAATATTTCATTCAAATGCATACAAAATGATTTGTACAACTCATATTTATAGGTTAAATTGATCAAATATTGTAATCTTAAAGTGATGATTCATAAATAGAATTGATCATAATTAGGGGTATAATTGATCATAATTGGAACCTAATAATATGATCATAATTAGGGATATAATTGATCATAATTGAATCCTAATAATTAATCATAATTAGGGATATAGCATTTGACTTATGAACATCTACATTTAATAATTATTCATAACACTCCCCCTTAGATGTCCGTATAATGCGTAATAGAATATTGCCTTATTAAAAACCTTGCTAGGAAAAATACAATGGGATAAAAAGCACAGGTAAGGAAAAAAGAGTACAATACATATTAACTCCCCTTCTTAACAACATCAATTAAGATCTCTGATTCGACGCATTCCAATTCTTTGTACTAATATTTCAAATGTCAAGGTAGGTAATGCCTTAATGCATAGGTCTACTAAATTATCTGTTGAACATATTTGATAACTAACAATATCAACTTTCTTTTGAAGATCATGCATGAAGAAGAACTTTGGTGAAATGTGCTTTGTTCGATTTTCTTTGATATATCCTTCCTTCAATTGAGCTATACATGTAGCATTGTCTTCAAAAAGTATAATTGGGATTCTTTTACAGGAAGATAGCCCACACGTCTCTTGAATATGTTAAGTCATAGACCTCAACCAAACACATTCTTGACTTGCTTTGTGAATTGCTATAATCTTTGCATGATTAGCCAAGGTAGCAGCTAGTGTTTGTTTAGTGGAACGCCATGAAATAGTTGTATTACCACTTGTAAATAAATAGCTTGTCTGAGATCAAGCCCTATATGAATCAGATAAATATTTAGTATTTGCATAACCTATGGGTTGTGGTTTATATCCATTGGTATATAATAAACCTATATCAATAGTGCCTTGGAGGTATTGAATGACATGTTTAATCTCATTCCAATGTCTTTGAGTTGAAGAGGAAATAAATCTTGCTAACAAGCTCACAACAAAAGCTATATCAGTTCTTGTATTGTTAGTAAGATACATCAGTGCACCAATAGCACTAAGATATGGTACTTCAGGACCAAGAACCTTTTCATTATCATCTCAAGATTGAAAAATATCCTTTTTCACATCAAGTGAGGGAACAACCATTAGGGTATTCAATAGATGTGCTTTATCCATGTAAAATCTTTTAAGGACATTTTGGATATAAGTTGATTGATGTATAAAAATTTCATCTTTTAAATGTTCAATCTGCAAGCCAAGGTAGAACTTTGTTTTTCCAAGATCTTTCATTTCAAATTCTTTCTTCAAGTAATCAATTGCTTTTTTAATCACTTTAGGAGTTCCAATAATATTCAAATCATCAACATATACAATAATGATAGCAAATTTAGAATTTGTTCACTTTATGAAAACATATGGACATATTTGGTCATTATTATACCCTTTCTTTAACAAGTATTCACTAAGATGATTATACCACATTCATCTAGATTGTTTTAATCCATACAAAGATTTTTGTAATTGAATTGAACAAAGTTCCTAGGACTTTGAATTACATGCTTTAGGCATCTTAAATCCTTCTGGGATTTTCATATAAACATCATAATCAAGTAAGTCATATAAATATGCTATAACAACATCCATGAGATGCATATTAAGTTTTTTCTGTACTGCCAGACTAATGAGATAACGAAATGTAATTGCATTCACCACAGGAGAATAAGTAAACTTAGAATCAATTCCAAGTCTTTATGTAAAACCTTAGGCAATAAGCCATGCTTTATATCTTACAACTTTATTTTTATCATTTTGTTTATGAATAAGTATCCATTTGTACCCAATAGGTATTACACGCTCAAGTGTTTGGACTACAGGTCCAAAAAACTTTACATTTTTTAAGTGAATTCATTTCTTCTTGAATTGCAATTTTCTATTTTGGCTAATCATGTCTACATTGACATTCATTAACAGATCTAGGTTTATGATCCCTATTATCATTCATAATATTGAGCACTACATTATATGCAAAAATGTTGTCGACAAAAATTTCTTTACAGTTCAATCTTTTCCTTATAGAGACATAGTTTATTGAGATTTCCTTATTTTTATCTTCTTTATCATTTTTAGGTACTTGAACTTTTTCTAGAGTTACATTGTTTCTTATGTTTCTAAACTCTTTAAGAGTATCTATTTCTTTAATAGGCTCATTTTCAATAATTTCTCCTTTTCTTTTGCAGGGATTTTTATCTTTTGAACCTATTGGTCTACCATGCTTCTACCATACCTTAGACTCATTAGCTTTCTCATTGATTGATTGTCCTTCAAGGATATCAATCCTTATTGGAGCATTAGCAGCTAGTATATGTGACTTAGTCACTTTCTTTAGGTTAGTAAATGCATCTGGCAGTTGATTAACTATACTTTGTAAGTGGATTATCTTTTGTACTTCAAGTTCACATTGCTTTGTGCGAGGATTAAAATTTTGCAAAGTATTCCATGTAATTTCTTTGGCTAGTTGCTTATCCTTTTCTCCCCCTAATGTTAGGAAAATTGATTCATTAAAATGATAATCAGCAAAACGTGTTGTAAATAGGTTCCTTATCACTGGCTCAAGATATTTTATAATGGAAGGGGAATCATACCCAACATATATTTCAAATCTTCTTCAAGGTCCCATCTTAGTACATTATGGTGGAGCTATTGGAACATATACTACACATCCAAAAATTTTGAAATGTGAAATATATGGCTCCTAACCATAACCCAATTATAAAGGGGAGTATGAATGGTAACTTATTGGTCTGATATGTATAAGTACTGATGCATGTAGAATTTCATGTCCCTAAGCAGAAAGAGGGAGTTTTTATTCTTATAAGTATGGATCTTACTATTACTCGAAGTTGTTTAATAAATGATTCAGTTAAGCTATTTTGTGTATAAACATGAGCTACAAGATGTTCAACATTTGTTCCTATTAGCATGCAATAGTTGTTTAAAGTCTGAGAATAGAATTCGCCAGCATTATCAAGATGAATAGATTTGATAGGGTAATCTAGAAATTGTGCTCTTAATTGAATAATTTGAGCAAGCAATCTCGTAAAAGGCAGATTATGAGTTAATAGTAAACATACATGAGATCATCGCTGGATGCATATATTAATACCATAAAATATTTAAATAGTCCATATGATGGGTGAATAGGCCCACATATGTCACCCTTTATACATTTCAAAAATGTTAGAGATTCAGTTCCAACTTTAGCTAATGATGGCTTAATAATCAATTTACTCAGAGAATATGCAGTGTATAAGAATTCTTTAGATTGAAAAATCTTCAAGTTTTTCAATGGGTGCCCATGTGAATTCTCAATAATTTTCTTCATAATTAGATGGGATGTCCTAATTGTTCATGCCAAATAGTAAATATTTTTGAATTAATAAACTTCTAGTTTGTTGTAGCATGTATTTCAATTATACTAATATATGCATAGTATGAACCAGATGAAATAATAGGTAAAATTTCAAGTATACATTTGTTACCTAAGATCATACCAATGATAAAAAGATATTTAATATTTTCTTCATTCATTGTCTCGATATGAAATCCATTTTGACGGATATCCTTAAAACTTAATAAGTTTCTATAAGACTTAGTACAATATAACTCATTATCAATATGTAATTTTGTTCCTTTAGATAACAAAACATTAGCTCTTCTGGGGCCTTCAATTAAATTTATAGTACTAGATATAGTATTAACATTGGCCTTTTGTATTACTAAATAAAAAAGTAGAATTTTTGGTGTAATAGATAGTTAAAATCCTTAATCCAATGAGTCATAGAAAGTTAGGGTACACATATATTGTGACTTACTTTTAATATCCCCACCTATAACTTTGCTTGGTTCAACAATGCACAATTTTATGCTATACTACAATCTAAAACCTTTCAACAACCATATAATATCTCCTAAGAAAGAGGTTGTGACATATTCAAGTAAAATTGGCTAGTATTAGAGTGATATCATTGTAACCACATAAGAACAAGTCATAATAAGGTGTATATTTACAAATCCAGATATTATAATTACTTATATAAATGAATTTCAAGTAACTTGATATAGTATAAAATGATAGATATTATAGAAATGCTTTTAAATTTGGCTAATGAAAAAGACCATTAAAACAATACTAATTTATGAATATATGAATAATGGACATAAATTAAATGTCTTAATGCAATAAGGATGCTTTGCCCAGCTTTCTCTTTGTCATTCTTTTCTTTATTTTTCCACTTCTAGTAGGAAATTGAGTTTTTGGTATAAGAACCATGACCACGTCTAGGACTAAAAGTTTGTTAATAAGTAAAATAGTCATGTGTTACTACATTCGCTTTAGGGAATGGAGCAGAGTCAGTCAAGTGGGACTCATGATTTTTTCATTATTTTCTTTAGCTATAAAGGGATAAGAAATTAACTTATAATATTTCTTGAAACCCCTTTTTTTTTTATATTGCCACTGTAGGAGCAAATTGAACACATGAAATTGGAGAATTTTTTTTATCGTATATTTCTTTTAAACTATTACAAAGAATAAGTGAATCTTTTACCATGAGGTATTCCTTTAAATATTTCCATAATGTAAAGAGTCACAAATCAAGATTTGCAAGATCTGCCATAATACTATTATAGACATATAAAAATGAATGAGAAAATTTTCAATATAATAGAGATTGAATATTGAAGAAATTATTAATCAACATATTAATCATATAATTATTAATCCAATCTTCTATTTCATTGTCAATTTGTGTGCTAATCAAACATTGCAAAAATTATCAAATTTATGAAAGGTATATTTTAGATTATATGTATATTTATACACTAATTGTTTCTAGATATTTCTTTTCCTTTTTCCAAACTTAGTTTCTTGAATATTTGCATTTATCTTTGCATAAAGTCAAACCTTATAATGCAAGTAAATTTTCTTTCTATCTCAACATAACATATATTATTATTTCACATAGTAATTTTTCAATCACGAGATAATAACATAATTAAGAATTTATCACATATCCACAATTGCATACTATATATATATAATACTCACAGATTTTATAAAAATTAACATGCACTTCAAAAATAGATTTAAAATTTTCACTTATTTAGTTTTAGGAATAAATTTTCATATATGTGAATTTAGGTTGTTTTCTTTTTCTCAATTTAATTTATTATTTATTATTTATGCATATCATATTCAATATTTTGCAACTCAAAGGAAATAAGGAATAAGAATGAGATGAAATAGAAGAATTATTATATGAGCAGAAAGTAACAAGATTAAGCAAAATAATTTATGCTTAGAAGAAATTACCTCAGTGGATCAGAGTTTCATGCTAATAACATGTTATGAAAATATTAAACAATTAGAGAATGATAAAAAAAAAAGAGATGAAAGAGATGAAGGAAAAATATTAGGAAGATAAAGAAATATAAAGGGGAGGAGAATATTTCATTGAACTGTATACAAAATAATTTGTACAACCCATATTTATAGGATAAATTGATCAAACATTGTAATCTCATAGTGATAATTCATAAATGGAATTGATCATAATTGGAGATATAATTGATCATAATTGAATCCTAATAATTTATCATAATTGGAGATATAACATTTGATCTATGGACATCCACATTTAATAATTATTCATAATAGTAACAACATTTGTCATCAGTACATATATTTTATTTTCTAAACTTTTAAAAATACTTCTTTATTCAGTGATAATAAATATTGTTAGTAAAACCTTTACCATATAAGCAACATATATAGTAATGACAATTGGTCATCACTATATATTTTGTTAACATGACACATCAACAATGAGGGTTATATTCAAAGATTATGTTTGTTGTTTGTATAAGGTTACATGACTTATAAGCACGACTATATATTCACAATATGTTCCTGACAATGTTGTCATTGGTATAGGTATTTAGTGATGATCTTCTAATTTATTGCAACAACAAATATTGTTGCAATAAGATCCATTCCTTGTAGTATGGATGGCCATATATAAGACTAATTTTTGGACTACTTATATATATTTGGGGTGTCTTGGCCCTCCATGGATAATTGTATAAGACAATATTCTGCGAACCTTATTATATATATTGTATGTCCTTCATGCACAAGTTGGTACTAAATCTCAAAACAAACAATAACAATTTTTTCCCCAAAAACCTACATATTTTAAAGTAAAACCTCATAATCTAGACAATAGAATTTGGGCATGTTACAATAACAGAATGCTTAAATAAGCTCAAGTAGCAAATGTGGCAAACATGAACCTCCAGTCTATTGGATTGAAGGTACTTATAAGCCACGATTCTGAAAAATACTAGCTATAGTCTTGGTGAACAATTATCTCTACCTTGGCCGTTGTGCATGTCTACACAATTCCCGTCACAACTACTTCGAACTTAGAAAATATTGTATTTGTGGAAGTTCGTGATAGTAATTGTTTTAGGGCATGATCATAACTTCTCTGAATTTGCGTATAACAGCCTTCGCGATATTAGAAGGATTATCCCCTTCGACCTATCACTAGGGAAGTCAATCATAACATTGGGTGATCCTCTCACGAGTTCCCAAGTTTTTTATCCATGGATTGCATATTTGTTACCACGTTATAACATGAAGGATTTAAATTTTATTCAATATCAATAAAAAGTAATTTTATACCATCATTCACTCTTATTGTCATATTATTAAAAATTTGTTGAGATTTTCTTACTATAGACAAAAATCCATAATTAATATTATTTTTAGATGATATGTTATTTTATCTTTATTGATATTATAAAATATTTTACACATAGCACATTAAATTTAAACTCAAGATGAATCGTAAAAATATGGTAATTATTCTAGAAATTGGCACTGCTATTTTACGCCAAATAGATCATCCAATTATACATAGGATACTCGTGAATAACAAATGTTTCCATTCACTTATATGAAAATAAATAAAAAATATTAAAATAAATTAATAAATCTAATCTTAGAAATGTCAAACACATACTTACTTTTTAATTTTAATTATTATTTCTTTGACTATTTATTATATTGTTATAAGTAATAAAAGGAAATATAATAATAATAATAATAATAATAATAATAATAATAAAAAGAACAAATAATGGACTAATAACGTTAGTTATAAAATTTAAGAGATATAATAGTTACCACTTTTGTAAATGAGAAATTAAATGATGTATTTACTTTTATTTATAATTATGTATTATTATTAAAACTAATCTACTTATTATTTATTTTCAAGACCCTTTGAAAATTGTATCATTTTATTAATAATATGCTTCATGGAACAATATTTATAAAAAAAATAAAAATAAAAATAACACAAAACTGTGTGAATAAATGAATAAAAGTTATATTATGTTTCTAAATCAATTAGTATTCACAATTTTTATTTAAATAGAAAAGTTAATTATTTATTATGATTCTTTCCTAATTGTCCAATTCTGAAGTAGTGATTTTTTTTTTTTGGGTCTCCAATTTATCTTATTATATTTTTTAATAAATATGCAATCTATATGAATTAAAAGAAAAATTAGTTAAACAGAAAACACACATACATATATACATTTTTAGCTCGTGAGGAGATATAACAATATTCAAAAAATTTGTTCATGAAAAAAAAGTATAGAGATAAAAGCAAATGGTTTTAAAAAAAAACATTTCTCTAGTAGCCTAGTTGAACAATACCGAAAAAAAAATCACTGCTTTAATTCGTTGGATAGATTTATTTGATATGTTAAATTAGGCATGCAATACGTATGAATACAATTTAATTAACTGTGACATATACGCATAAAAATTGTATGATTTCCATAATTTTTAAAAAAATATTAATAATATGTTATCAACGACATGTGACAATTTTAATTAATTGTTATTATAATAATTAATCTTTATAGATTTTAACATTCCACAGTATTCTCACATTTATATTCAAGTAGGAAAGATGATTTGGGTAACTATTCATTATGATTCTTTCCTAAAATTTTTTCGACTTACCTAATTCCATTCAAATATAAAATTAAAATTCTTATTATCTTCGAGTATCTTTCAAATATATGACTATCAATTAACACATTAATTTATATAATGTTAAATTTTTTGCCTATATTTTTAGGTATACTTCAATTAAAATTATGTTAATTATCGTTGGTCTATAATTATAGAAGACATATTTATGCTATTGAGTTCAATTGTGTATTAAAATAGACAAAAATTTACATTCAAAATTTTATGCTTGTTGAAAATTTATAAGGCTTTTGAAAGTTATTATTTATTTTTAAGAACCATTGAGAATTGTATTATGTTATTAATGATAATATGTTCCACGGAACAATATTTATCAAAAATATGAATAAAAAATATAACAAAATCGTATGAATACATGAATAAAAGTTCTAGTAAATTTCTAAACTAATCAATATTCATTTTTCTATTTAAATAGAAAAGATAAATACTTATAATGAATTTTTCCTTAATTGTCCAATATCTCGATTCTGTAGGAGTGATTACTATTTTTTTCTTACATCTCTTACTAAATATGCTATCTATGGATTAAACGAAAAATTAATTAAACAGCGTACAAACATACATATATGCATAATTAACTAGAGTGAAGATATATGATGATATTCAAAAGATTTGTTCATGCAAAAGAAAAATAAAGAGACAAAAGTAAATAGTGGAGAAAAATTACGGGCATGTTTGGATATGTTTTTGTTTTTATATTTTTGAAAACTATTATCAAAAATTATTTTTAAAAACTATTTTCTTATTCTTAAAAACTATTTTTGGATTGAAGAAAAACTAAGATTAAAGGGTAATTAATATTTTAAATTAGTAAACATTTCATTTAATTACAAAACTAATATCCAGAATAAGGATTTAAATTGCGGTTGCGGTTGCGATCGCAGTCGCGTTGTGATGTGGACGAATGTAGAAAAATGTGGACATAACGGTCTAAAATTACGGAAAATCGTGGATGTAGTCTCTCTCGAAAATGCAATATTGCTTGCAATATTGCATTCGCGAATTGTTTTTTAAATCCTAGATCCAGAACAAGAAAATAAATTCCGAAAATAACTAAAAGTTATTTTTTATTCTTGTTTTTAAGTTACACATTTAGGGAATGGTTTTTAAAAACAAATTCTGAAAATAGTTAGTCAAACAAGTTCTTCTATTTTTAAAAACAAAAAACAAACAAACCCTTCATTTCTCTAGTACCCTTGTTGAACAATATTGAGAAAATAAAATTACTTTAATACATAGGATAGATTTAATTGGTATGTGATTTAATTAATTTTAACATATAAGCGTAAAAAATTAATATAATTTTCATAACTAGCCTCTTTGCACATGCTTAAAGGGTTTTGTTTAAAATAATATATACTTTAATTAAAAATATTAATTATGTTATAAACATCTTTTGTAATAATAATGCACGCTATAATCAATTATTAGCATTAACCATAAAGAAATGCTAGCTTCTCCACACATATCTTTTTGCATGCTTAAATCCGTTTTATATCTTTTAAAGAAATTAAAAATTCTAGTCTATGGCATTAATTATTTCTTATTAGTTTATTTCATGATAGTTTTACCAATACAGTTTTCAAGAATAATCATCCAGTAATGTTGATATGAATTTGAATGATGTAAGTCTGAAATCTTTATACAATTAAATATCAAATAAATAGAAAAAATGATTTGATTCACTACAAAATATAAAATACAAAAAATATAATTTTCACAAGTAGTGGCTTAAGGCTTTATCTAACTTTATTTTCCTAATAATTTGATCACATAGTTTCATTATTCCATACATATTATCAATGGGAATTTAAATTTGCTCCTCCAATTGTTGGGACATATTTCTCAAAGTTGTTAAATGGACAAGTTTGATCCATCTTTGACCATTTCACATCGTTAAATTATAAACAGACTGATTAACAAAAGATACAACTGTTCAATCTTTACAATTTAATTTTGAATTTAAGTGTTCTATAAAGCCTATCAACCATCCTATTTTCTTTCCAAAAACATCATGTTACACATTTATAAATCCTTTTTTAAGTCATGTTAATTTCTTAGATCAAAATAACATTTTTGGGCTTAAAAAATTTTAAAATCATATAAGTAAATAATTATGGTCACAATTATTTAGTAAATAAATGTTTAATTGAATATACTTAATAGGTAGTTGTTACAATAATTAATAGGATTTAATCACATAATTAATAAGATTTAATTAAAATTTAATTCCAAACTAGATAAGATTTAATCGCATAATTAATAGAATTTAATTACATACTTAATAGAATTTAATCTCATACTTAACAAGATTTAATTGTATACTTAATAGTATTTAGTCACATAATTGATGGGATTTAATCTCATACTTAATAGAATTAATCTTATATTTATAATTAATAACACTCTTTTATGTTGCCATGAAAACTACTAATTCTAACATCCACATGAGCAATATGGTTCCAAATATAGAGGTATAATCACCAAAATGTTGACTAATATAGTGCAATAGATCGAGAAAGCAAACTATTGAAAGATTTGGTGCATTAATAAATAGAACCATAAGAAATTTCATTGGGATCACTTGATAAGAGTATAAAGTCCCTATTCAATCAAATAGAAATGAATCAAATACTTCACTTCACAATCATTAATTAAACTTGTAAAAACAAATAAAAATGAATCATAAAGGGTTACAACATGTCAGCATAAAAAGAGACACTTAGAAATTAATTATGAAAAATAGAAGAATATTTTCAAATGCACAATCATTTGATTCATACACACAAGCTTCACTGAACAAATAATATAGTCAAGAGGATTCAAAACACTAGATAACAATCTCTAGTGGCAATTGAAAAAGATAGATGGCATAAGTTTTAATCGATTTTTGGATGTAGGGGAATGGGAGGCAACCAAAGAAGAAAAGGATTTGTTGCAAAGGAGTGTGAAGAAGGTGAAGGATGGCCAAACTGATAGATCAATGATGCAATCGGGTGGCATTAGAAATGGTGTTTCAGGTGTGGGAGAGAAGTCGCCGTCACAAAAGACCCAAATAAGCCAACGGTCCTACAAAACTTGCTTATTAGGATCAAAATAGTGGGATGTGGCATGTGTCACGGACCGGCAACTCAATAGTTGGGACGTGCGGCGCTTAAACCTTCACCACCTGAGGAATAAGCCAGCCTACCGGTTAATACACTAACCAAGCTTAGAATAAATGGGCCAAACATATAAGCACAACATAATCAGGGCAATCGTAAGCACATAAGTATCATATAAAGGCAACCAACACATATAGAAAGACAACAATGGTGCATAAAATGCAATTTAGACACATGCGGGCAAATGCAGCCAAAAGCGGTAAAATTCGGGACAATCGATTTATAGAAGAGGGGCTACTTCTTTTATTAATATGATCCTTCATTACAGTGTTAGAAATGTGCAAGGGAGGCACCAAGCCACACATTCCATCCCCTAAGCTAGTGCCAGGCTTCCACCAAGGTCACCAGGCATTCCCCCCTAAAGAGCATTATATGCCAAACCCAAAATTGCCTAAGATGACATACTTTTTTTGAGTTGTCATAAGGGTTTTTCGACTTGCTCCAGGTGAAATTTAGCTACCAAAATACACCGATAGAAAGATAATAATCCAAGGATGTTGGCCATGTGCTTTCCTACTTGCACTGGACAAGTTTCCTTGGTCAAAAGTACAAGCAAATTCCAAAACGGGAAAAATTAGGAAAAATAATACACTATTCGGATTAGTCCCAAATTTGGGTTACAAGTGCTCCATCCTATGCTTGATTTATCTGCCAAGTTTCGTCCCAAACGGAGCTCATTTGCCTAGTAATTTGGTTCACAAGGCCGACTTGTGACATTCTCCCCCAATTGAAAAATGTCAATGTCCTCATTGACGACTCAGTTTGACATAGCTTCCATGAGCATCTTTAGTTTGCTTCACTTGAGCTCTTCCCTCAATCTCTCTACTTGTCCACATGAGCTTCACCAATGAGCAAGTTATCTTCAACACCTCGGTCTGACTAGGATTCTTGGAAAGTCTTCAGTCTGCTCCACTTCGGCTCCTCCCTGACTTCCTTCTGGCTTGTCTCTGCAAGGTTGTTATTGATGCTAAACTCTTCTGCCTCTGCAACTTCTTGAACTCTCGAACATGGTTGGATTCAATTTTGGCACCCAACTGGTGTCCCCTTATCCCCAGATGATAAGGTTGAACAAAGAGTTGGCACTCTTATTCTAATAGTACACTCTCTAGCACTTAGATGGTTAGCATGCATGATTTCCAAAATGTTGGTTGGCAGCTTCTACCATAAGGTTATCTAAATATTTACAAAGCCCACTAGTATCCTGATAGGCTCCTTTCGAAAGATTTTCCTTGCATAAAATATCCCACTAGATGTGGCACCCCGCTAGGTGAAAGACCATTCCCTCCGTCACGATCATATGAAAGAAATGCTTGGCTGGTACTCTACTAACCTGCCAAGCTTATTGTGGTAGACCCCTATTGGGACTTACCGCTTTGTGTTGTTGGTGAAGTTACTCGTGTGGGTCTAGGACCTGCATTGCCCCAATCCTGACGTAAGACCCATCGTCAGTGTCAGAATCTTTAGTATCGCCCTTATCGTTCTTTTTCCCCTTCTCTTGTGTCTTGGCTTGTAGAGCACTTAAGGCATACTTCTGTGGGCAATCTGCCACTTTGTGTGGTCCGTGGCATAAGAAACATGATAAGGTCTTCAACTTTTTGCTCATGTTGGAAACCCAAGGTGATATGGATCCCTGGGAGCTTGTAGATGAACTGTTGTTCTCTCCCCCACTCTTGGACTTGCTCCCTTTAGACTGACCGCCACTCCCACTAGAACAATTTGAGGCACCACCTTGCGAGTTCTTGCTAGAAGGGAAACCAATGTCGTAGTCACAAAGGCGCTCTGCCACAGTCACTGCTTCAATGAGGCTTTGGACCTTTCTCCTTTGAAGTTCCATTGCAGCTTCACGTGAAAGACCGTCGACAAAGTAGAAGAGCTTATCCTTCTCTGTCATGTCTCAGATGTCCAACATAATGGTTGTGGACTTCACATAGTCTTAGACTAAGCCAGTTTGGCACAGCTCTCATAGCTTGCGTCTTGCCAAGTAGTCGACATTCTCGGGGTAGAAGTGTGCCTTCAGTTCTTGTTTTAACCCTTCCCAAGGATGAATATGGCACCTACCCCACTTAAATATCTTGATATTTTGTCCTCTACCAGACCTTGGCACAATCTGTGAGGAACATGGTAGTGTGGTTCACTTTAGACTCCTCTGAATCTATTTTCGCAACTTGGAAGTATTGGTCCATATCGAATAAGAAATTCTTGAGCTTTTGGGCATCCCTCTCTCCCGCATATGGCCTAGGTTCGGGGACCTTCACTTTCCCCCCGCACTTTGAGGCACCACCCTCTAGCGGATTGTTACCTAAGGCTAACATCATTACCCTTACACTCGCAACAAGGTCACCTAATTCGGTTTGAAGAGTTGCTACAACATCCTTCACCTCATAGGTAAGGTCCTTGAAAGCATCCCCTAGGTGCCACTGGGTGTTCTCTATTACAACAAGCCGTTCTTCGACTTGTGGAGCACTACTACTCCCCGAGCCATCGACCCCTTTGTTAGTTTCGAGTGTCTTAACTCATTGCTCAAGAGATTCCCATCCTTTGGCCCTCTGAAAGAGTTTAGGGATCTCCTTGAGTTGCATGCTACTTATGGCTTCAGCGACACCTTCAAGATTCTCGAGTGCATTCTTGATAGCTTTAAAGCGTTTGACATTCGTCATTTTCTTTGCCATGGTGAGTGTATTGATAAAAGCAGCGGAATTTATGAGCGTGGATTAGACCACGCTCTGATACCAACTATCATGGACTAGCAACTCAATAGTCGAGATGTGCGGTGCTTAGACCTTCACCACTTGAGGAATAAGCCAGCCTACCGGTTAATACACCAACCAAACTTAGAATAAACGAGCCAAACATATAACCACAGCACAATCGAGGCAACCGTAAGCACATAAGCATCATATAAAGGCAACCAACACATATAGAAAGGCAACAATGGTGCATAAAATGCAATTTGGACACATGCGGGCAAATGCAGCTAAAAGCAGAAAAATTCAAAATAATCGATTTATAGAAGAAGGGATACTTCTTTTATTAAGATGATCCTTCATTACAGTGTTAAAAATGTGCAAGGGAGGCACCAAACCACACATTCCATCCCCTAGGTTAGTGTCGGGCTTCCACCAAGGTCACCAGGCACTCTTCCCCTAAGGAGCATTATAAGTCAAACCTAAAATTGCCTAAGATAACATACTTTTTTTGATTCGTCATAAGAGCCTTTTGGCTTGCTTCGGGTGGAATTTAGCTACCAAAATACATCAACAAAAAGATAATAATCCAAGGATGATGCCCATGTGCTTTCCTACTTGCACTGGACAAGTTTCCTTAGTCAAAAGTACAAGCAAAGTCCAAAACAGGAAAAATTAGGAAAAATAATACACAAGTTGGATTGGTCCCAAATTTGGGCTACAAGTGCTTCATCCTATGCTTGATTTATCTGCCAAGTTTCGTCCCAAACAGAGCTCATTTGCCTAGTCATTTGGTTCACAAGGCCGACTTGTGACACATGGGATGCATTACGTGAAGAAACGATGATGGGAGGGGAGGAGAGTAATGGTGAAAAGGATGAGGATCTCAATGGTTTTAAGGTGCTTTAAATGCTGAATGAAGGGAGACCACGCCTAATTTTGTCATCTCACCAAAAAAGCAGGAGCGTATGAATAAATCCTAGAAGCAGACATTATTAATAAAATTGTTACATAGGTCGGAAGATTGGGTATAAAGGGCTGGACCATCAACTAAATCAATTGTGGGTACATGATGAGATTATTGAAATCATTGATCTCATGAATGATTATTATCTCATTAAATTTAGTGTTGAATCTGATTTTGATTTTGCTCTTACAAGTGGACCTTGGCTTATATATGACCATTATATGGTAATCAGGAACTAGGATCCTGATTGTGACCTTGAAGAAGATGATATTGACAGTGTCGCTGCATGGATCAGACTTCCAAGTTTATCTAATCATTTCTATGATGAAAAGCTTCTCACTTTTATTGGAAACAGAATATGGAAAAACTCTAAAAGTGGACATCACAACAACTGAACAAGCAAAAGGAAAGTATACCAGAATTTATGTGAAAACAAACCTAAAAAAGAAACTGCTTGCAGATTTTTCAATAAAGGGGAGGAATTATTTATAGAATATGAGAGTATTCATATAATTTGTTTTAAATGTGGAAAATATGGACATTATGCTGATCATTGTCCAAAAAAGTTGTTACAAAATGAAAAAGAAGTGGAAGCCATGGTAGAACGAGGAGTGCAAAAGCTACATCTCAAGGCGAAAAAGGACTATCTGGATCTCGATTTTATGTTCTTTCTCATGATGTGGAGGAAGTTTATAGGGATAGAATAGCTGATGACATAAAAGTGCCAGAACGTGAGGAGATAGTGATTCTAAATGACATTACAAATATTAGTGGAAGTAATGAGCAGAAAAAAGGTGTGGGGCAGAAGCAAACCAAGTGAGGGGCAAAGGACGTGTTACTTGGCATATAAATATGTTGCAAGATTAGCCTTCTTGGGATGGGAAAGAAAACAATTCCGGTTAATGTGCTAGAGCCAAAACAGGCAGTGCCATCAGAGAATCAAAACAGGCAAACATCACCAGAGATTCAGGATAAGGGAAAGGCACAATCAATGGGACAAAACAGGGGTCAAAGCGATGTTCCATGTGGTGTTGAGTTCGGTTCTGCATCTCAAGTTTCCCTAGTGAATGAGACGCCGACACAACATGTTAAATGCCAAAGCATCATGATCCATGACCAAAGCCTGATGATTTTAGATGGTGACAGACCCTCTATCCCAAAACCTCTAGATGGAAAGCTGGACACTAGCATAGGATGCGGAAGAGCTAATGCAAGGCAATAGAGCTGATCCAGAAATGCAGTTGGATCATATGAAAGGTCCTATTGGCTTGGAGTTTTAATAAGGTTAACCGCCTACTTTTCTAATATTTTTAATGAGTAAAAATATTGTTATTTGGAATTTAGGGGTGCAGGCGATGAGAACTTTGCTTCTCATGTTAATACAATGTTGGGTGACTTTGTACTTGATATTTTAGTGTCAGTCAAATCGTGAATAAATGTCTATAAAAGTGCGGATATTATAAAAGGAGTGGGCAATGATCAGTGCAGATTGATTCCGAGAAACGGCTTTTCTGGAAGTATTTGGATGGGGTGGAAAAATTTTAATGATATGGTGATGATGATAGAAGAAAATTTTCAATTTATCCACACTAAAATTATGCCTCAAGTGGGGTTTGAATGGTTTTCCACAGTTGTGTATGCTAATCCTAATCCAGAGATGAAATCAAATCTTCGGAAAAGTTTGTCATCAAGTTCAGGGGCATGGATGCTAGGAGGGGACTTTAATGACATTTATGATCCTATAGAGGAAAAAAAGGAAAAAAAGGAGGTGCTCCTTTTACTTGACATAGAACTAAATTTTAATGAGAGAATCAATGAATGTAATTTATTTGAAATTGATTGCAAGGATGGTAGATTCACATAGAAAGGCCTAAATTCGCCAAATTATGATTCCTTTTTTTGAGAAACTTAACAGAACTTTGCGTAATATGGAATAGCAGATTAGTTTTTCTGATGCTTTTGCGAAAATTCTCAAAAGGATCTACTTGGACCACCATCCTTTAAGAATAAATCTTTGTGAGGGAATGTCAAATTCTGATAATCGACTTTTTCGTTTTGAAGCAGCTTGGCTAACGAATAAGGATTTTGGTAATTTCTTGACTGATAATTGGAAATTTGACTTGGATGTGAATAAAACTTTGGGAGTTTTGATCCCCGAAATTAAGAAGTGGAATAAAAACATGTTTGAGCATATTAAGAAAAGGAAAAAAGAGCTTTTGGCTTGTGTAGTAGGGATTCAGAGAATTTAGGAATAGAGATATAAGCATCACTTTTTTCAGCTAGAAAAGGAGCTACAATCAAAGTTGACTAAAACTCTCAAACATGAAGAAATTTTATGGTGCCAGAAGTCCATATCAGAGTGGATTAATAAGGGTGACCGGAACACAAAGTATTATCACATTGTAATGATTAAAAGAAGAAAAAGAAATAAAATTTCAATGTTACGTGATCAAGACAGATATTGGGTGGAGAGGAAACCAGATTTGATGAATATGATTACAAGCTTTTATAAAGGCCTTTTCCATCAAGAAGAGGGTGTGAGGCCTATTGTTATCGTTAATACAAGGTTTCCTCTCTTATCAAATGCTCGAAATGACCTTCTTCAAGCAACGATTGCAGATGAGGAAATTAAGAAAGCGATATTCTCAATTAATGGTAAAAAAGCTCCAGGCGAAGATAGGTATCCTGATTATTTTATCATAATAATTGGAATGTAGTTGGCAGCAGTGTTTGCAAATTCATTAAACATATCTTCGAGGGGGGGATATTAGGGATATTGATAAAATATTGGTTTGTATCATTCCTAAAATGGACAAACTTAAGTTTATTAATCAATTTCGACCTATTTCGACCTATTTCTTTATGTAATGTTATTTATAAAAGTGTTACTAAGATCATTCTTAACTGATTAAAATCTCTACTACCTAATTTGATATCCAGTACTTACTAGGCAAGTTTTGTCCCAGTAGATTAATTTGGGACAACACAGTGAGAGCCCAAGAAATGATTCATTTGATGAGGAAGATGCGAAATAAAAGAGGCTTTTTTTGTAATTAAAGTGGACTTAGAAAAAGCATATGATCCATTAAATTGGAGTTTTATTCAAGAGACTCTTCATGAGATTAATTTATGTGGCACCTTTATAGATTTAATAATGAAATGTATTACATCTTTTTCTCTAAATATTCTCTGGAATGGAAGCAAAACAGAGGAATTTTCTCCATTGCATAGCGTAAGGCAAGGAGACTCTCTTTATCCTTTTACTTTTGTTATTTATATGGACAAACTATCCCACATTATTAATGATGCTATTGAAAATAATGTTTGGCTCCCTATAAAATTGGGTCATGTAAGATCAGGAATTTCTCATCTCATGTTTACAGATGACTTATTCTTTTCTGGTGAGCCTACGGAATCTCAAATTGATCTGATTGTCAATTATTTAAATAAGTTTTGTCAAACTTTTTGCCAAAAGATAAATGCTGCAAAAATTCAAATTTTCTTCTTAAGAAATGTTAAGATTTCTCCGGTAAAGAATAAAGTATAGAAGTGGCTTTACACCTTCTACAGATTTGGGTATTTATCTTGGAGTGTCTCTCATACATAGGCATATTACCAAAGCCACTTACAATCATTTAATCAAAAAAGTCCAGAATAGATTGGCATTGGCAAGATGGAAGACCTCTTGCTTGTTTATGGCTAGAAGGGCTATAATCGCAAGGTCAGCGATTCAAGATATTCCTTTGTATACCACGTAGGTGGCCTCTACAACTTATTCTATCCTCACTGATATTGAAAAATATGAATGGGCTTTCTTATCGTGTCATGAATCAAATTAAAGAAAGTTGCATATGATTGGTTGGCAAAAAATTTGTTAAAGTAAGATTGTTGAAGGATTGGGTTTTAGACATTTAAAGGAGATGAATCAAGCCTACTTGTTAAAGACAGCTTGGCAAGTCTACAATGGCAGCTCAGACATATGGGCTAATGTTCTGAGAGCCAAATATGTTTGATCTACTTTGCTGTTGGAAGAGCCTATAGCGAGAAATGGAGATTATGCTTTCTGGAAAAGCCTTTGTTCACTTTGGAAATACTGTGTGGCTAGAACTAGATGGACTGTTGGTAATGGTCAAATGGTAAAATTCTAGTTTGACGTTTGGCTCAATAATATGCGCTTGCAAGATGTTGCTTAAACAGTTAAACCTCTATGCCTCCAAACCATGAATTTAAATTACGGTTGCGGTCGCATCGTGATGCGGACGAATGCGAAAAAATGCAGCTATAACGGTCTAAAATCGGGGATGCGGTCTCACCCGAAAATGCAATATTACAAGTAATATTGTGGTCACGGACCGTTTTTTAAATCTTAGCTCCAAACCTTCAGTAGCGGAGTTTGGAGATGTTTTGGGGGTAGAATGCTGCTCTCTTGCATGAATTACTTCCGGTACAAGTGGTAGACAAACTCCATGCTATGCTTCCACCCGATATAACTGTGGGGTAGGATTCTCTCATTTGGAATTGCAGCAAAGATGGAAAATTCTCGATGAAGTCTGCTTATGAATTACCGACAAACCATTTGGCAGATAATAAGGAAGGTTTATGGAGGAAAAAAAGAAAGAAAGAAACTATAGAACTGGTCTGGTCCGGAGAAAATCAAACATCTTCTCTGGTCAATTTTGAATAACAGCTTGCTAATGAATTAAGAGAGAAGTAGGAGGAATATAGGAAATCCTGGGTGCAACCGGTGTATGGCAACCTTTGAGGATATGTTGCATGCTCGGCGTGATTATCCAGTGTCGAAGAAGGTCTGGTTGTCACTAGTGCCATGTGGAGATCGGATGCTATTTTCTACGGTTGATGTAAGGGATTGGATGAAGATGATTTTAGAAGGAGGACAAAACACTCAAGCCTCTGATGTCTTGTCCTTATGAGGGGGGGTTGAAGTTTGAAAGTTTTGGCTTTGGCGGAATAAAAGCGGGTGCGATGAGGACTTTTGTTTCTCGTCTAACTCGAGAGACATATTCTACAGTATGAAAGAATGGTTGTCATGACAAAGAGCTTGATGCAGTCAGTAGATAAGAGAACCACAATGGGTTAATGTTAGATGGCAATTGTATCCTGAAGGTTGGGTAAAAGTCAATTCTGACGGTGCGGTTGTTGCATAATCTTTTGTTGCTGGATGTGCAGGAGTATTACGTAATTTTAAAGAAGAGCAGATAACAGGGTTCCTGAAGAGAATAAGAAGTTGTGATGCTTTTGTTGCAGAGATTTGGGGTGCCCTAGAGAGCTTAAATATGGCTTAGAATCTAAGGTTTACGAAAGTTATTTTGGAGACAAATTGTAAAGCCCTAGCTAAAGAGTTATATAAGAAAAATATTAGGAATGTGATAACTAAAAGGCTAATTCAAAGATGTCAATCTCTTTTGAAGAGGAATTGGGAAATAAAAATAGTTTGCACTTATAAAGAAGGAAATAAGTGTGCTGATTGGATGGTAAGATATGGAGTGAAGAATTACACGAATATAGTGGTCCTATCTTGGCCTCCTATGGAGCTTCAAATATTGCTCTTGCTAATGCTAGTGGGTTCTCTACCCTTGGAGTGATTTTTTATTAGTCTTTTTTTTTTCTTTGGGCTTTGTAGCCCCTTATTCTTACCCAAAAGGAAAAAAAATTGGATAACAATCTTATTTTATAGAATTCATTTTCACGTGATAGGTTGATATAATATTGATTGTGTCATATATATACATATAAAGAAAATAATTATGAGCCACAACCCATTGAGAAAATAAATGAAATAAATAAAACTAATGTATCTTAATATCAGTCGAAAAAATTAGTCAAATTCTTCAAATAAAAGAGTAAAAAGCTTCAATTGAAAAATTCTGTAAACAATTAAGTTCATATATTTTCGTTATTCATGATAAGAAAAATTTTAATATAAAGAGACAAAAAAAGATGAAGAAGAAAAACAAAAATGAAAATGTACCATCTATTGATATTATAACATTTCCAAACTTAATGATATAATTATGGACAAGATGGGTTTGGTGCCCACTTTTTATTTTCCCAAATAACCAAATATAACTCTCATTTATTTATTTTTGTTTTTGAAACTAAATTGGGTACAAACTCAAGAAAAGATGAGTACATTGAATCTGAAGCTAGTGACAGCATCATCTCGTCTTGTAGTAACTTCTGGCAGAAGCGTGGAGGAGTCTTCATGTGATGACTGCCCCCTTTCCTTTTCACATTTCTTTAGCTAATATGTTAGCCACCTTGTTATTTTCTCTGTAAGTGTGAGTAAAAACTACCTCCCAATCTTTAGCAAGTATATCTACAATACCTCTAGCCAGTAGACAGCATGGATGATCAAAAGAGCAACCACTCTCCACCAACTCTCATGTATTTTAACATCAAACTAACTCATGACCTCTGGAACAAAATAAAAATTATATACTACTAAACCAACCACTCTAGCAGCAAATTTGTGAATAATCTATACTACAATAGAATGTCAATTGTAGAGGTTGGACTCCACCTTTTTGTTTTTAGAAATAACCACATAAAGATATTATACATATGATTTACCAAAAAATATTATATATTTAAATTAAATGGAGATAATTACGTAGTAATTTACCAATCCAAATAAATTGAGATCAAATTTTAAAGTTGAAAT